>JALNIO010001569.1:3037-25397 GCA_023509875.1 Rugonectria rugulosa
CCATGTTAATAATGCATCCCACTTTCCGTTGGAAAAGCAAGATGGCGCAGGTTCCAAAACTCCTGCAGCCGATGGCTCACTTTTAAACATGGCCATCCCAAGTGCTGCTCTGCCTCAGAAACTATTCCTAACAACTCTTGTGTCTCGCTGCGGTCGCTGAATAGCTCGCCACACAGGGCGATGATCATGCCCGCAACGCTCTTTGCTGGCCAGTATTCCGCATTTGACACCGAGATGCCGCACGCTACCCTCACCGCGTCTCGAATCTCTTCCTCCCTTCGGCGTTGGAATTCTGCCCGGCCAAGACCGAGAACCGGTGTGCGCGGATCATGGGCCAGCAGGAGAACTCTACATAGCTGCAGATACTGTTGCCCGGCAATTGGACAGTCGTAGGAGTAAGAGATCTTTGGAAGAGTGCCAACTGGTCCGGTGTGATGGTACGTACTGACCTCCTGCAATTGAGGGACAGAGCGACGACGTCCAGGTCCGTAATACATGGGTTGGAATGACTCGGGCTTCCGCCTGTCCCAATCCAACATGTATTGCCAAAGACGATCCCATTCAGCCACGTTTTTTGAGGCAGCTCCGAGAACGAAATTGGTTACCCGAGCAGAATGTACAATCATTCGATATGCCCACATTGCATCGGATGCAGGCTCCAGAGAGTCATCTATGTTGCAATGGTCGGCAATGGGCTCGATTGCGCGCTTTGTCATGTTGGCGACAAATATTTCTTGACGTAGGGCCACCATTAGGCATGAGTCGCTGAATTCGGACGCCTGAACGTTGCCCTGCTTGATTTGGAGGAGTATCGGAGCGGAAACTGCGTGGGTACTGATGATCTCGCCCTGGTTTGGCTCTGATTGATCTGATGTCAGCCAAGATCTGAAGTAGGAGCGGATGAAGTGTACCAGTCATTTCCTCCAATAGGCGTAGTAGCATGGCTGAAGCAAACATGGAGTCTTGAAGTGCATTTGTGGTATCATTTAGTGATGGGATCAACACCTCGAGACAACGTCGCTCGTACTCATCAGACCGTTCAATACTATTTCCGGTTGTGACTTCGCGGTGCCTCGCAGACACAGCGAGCACTCCGTACAAGACAGATGCGTCATCAGACACTCTCGAGGCCACGTAGCTTCTGAAACGCATCTTGGGATCGCTGTAGTCATACTACATGCTGATTAGCAATCATGATCAAGTTGCTCCGACGGTTAGGCTGCTGCATACCCATGCGACGAGATTCTTAAAGAAGTATTTGACCAGATCTGCTTCTTCCTCGGAGATGGGCCATAATTCTTTTGGATCACGCCTGTTGCCGCGTTCCCCGGAAGTGGGAATAACTGGGCCAAAAAAGGTTGGCGAGGCATCAAATCCCTGCGAAGACCAAGAAGCGAGACAGCTGTGATTCTGTACTGGACTGAATGGGAATGAAGCTTGAGAGGTAGGCTCTTGGAAGTTAACTACCGGGGGATGGCCTTGAAACGTTTCCGGGAGTGGCTGAGGGTCTAATGAAGAATCTAGAATGGATTGTATTGTGGGAAGTGCTGGATAGTTTGGTCTTGGGAACGGTGTGGGAGGAACGTGTGGCTCTGATTCTCGCTCTAAGCTCTCGTGAAGAGGCCCTGTCAATATGTTGGCCCCGTGAGTTTCATGACCAACCTCGAAGTCGTAAGTAGGTTCCCTACTAATGGGGTCGCCGGAGGATGACTTTGGCCCCCGTGGCAAGCTTGACGCAGGCTTGGAGCATTCTCCTTGGAAGCTCCTTCGTTTTGGATTCTTTTTTCCTATATTACTGAACCGAATACGTAGCTCTGTATTATTCTTTATTTTGCAAACAGAATTGGCCTTCTCACAGTTGGAGCACATCTCACGATTCAGCCCAACATCACCTAAGTAGGGTTATTAACCTCTGCATTTCCAATGGGCAGCACCGCAGTAATGTCGCTAAATCTTACACTTTTGATGCCGCACGCGACACCTCTCACTGGAGAAAATCCGGTTAAAACTTGAATATGGTAAACTAAGTTGTTTCTGTGCTTGGTGTGTTTACACGTACCATGCATGGGGTTGTCGTCGGGCATTCGCCGCAGGCTCTTCTCGAACCTGGTTGATAGCGGATATGATCGAGCTACCAGACGGAGAACCCTGCATATCATCGCCCATATTTTGTGCAAGATTCTTAAAGAAGCGGTTCTTCTTAGTTGCATCGACGTGAGGATGTCCAGGATAACGCAAAAGCTTCTTCAGCAATACAGGATGAATACAAAGCTTGACACGATAGAGTTGATCTGATGCCCTGCGGGGCTTGAGAACCGACAGAACACCTGACCAATGCTTTGAGGGGCGATTACATAAGGAGACGCGGGGTACATGCAAGATGCACTTTCGCTTCAAGGTTTCAGTGCTTCTAGGTTCACCAGGGTGTCATTCATGACATGGTTGGTTTTGAATGCAGGTGGATTAGAAGTGATCATAGTTCGGTTGGTTGCTGAATAAGTCGAAACAATAAAACACAACTCGGAGATGGCAATACATCTACTAGCCTACTTGCTCCCATAAGTGCATTATTCTACGTTAGCTGGGTCCAGAATGAACTCCTAGTGAATGAGTCTGGAGCTTTAAAACGAGTTGACCTTTAGGGAAGAAACATGATTAGAAGATAAGTCGCTTTCCTAGAACCTAGGTGGAGTTTGCAATGTATGAATCATGTCATAAATGGGTCTTGTCTCCAAAGCTTTAACAACATGTACGTGTTGGAGACAAGAGGGATGACAAGACGCTGGATACGGAAGTAGTGAGACCACCCACTCACAATATCTTCACGCTTTGGCCTATGGTTGATTGCTCTTATCGTGTTTGACAATCACTCCCACTCCAGTGTTTAAGGCTAGTCCCACCGGGTCGTCTTAATCTGAGGCTTAAGTGTTTTCTTGCAGACCTTAGATTATTTTCATCCCTCGAGATCTGGACCTAGATCTGTGGTCTACAGTCTTCCACATTCTCTTCACCCCCTGAACATCATGCAAGGGCACATTTCTTGGCATGCTGGAGTCTTGTTCAGGGGCCAGGTCCATGTGATGGAACCCAGGATGGTACGATGCGAAAACTCAAAGCTGTCACATCTCCTTCAGCTGCCCGGATAGAATGTGACGAGCAAGACATTTTGACACTCTGTATCATAGCCATGGAATGTCTTGCTTATATTGGTCCCGTTTGACTTCAACGCTCGTCTCGACCGGGCCGTAGCTCAAGCCACATGTTCGATAAGGGGTCAGCATAAGTGAGCTGGTCAGCTCAGACAAAAGTCAGCACGTGGCTGGCAGCGGAAAGGAAGGCGGAATGATGGTGTTGTGACGTCTTGGCACATAGTTGAGAAACGTGACGGTTGAGCTACTGCGGGACATATGTTGCAGGCCCAGACCGTCCTACGTTCCAGCTATGAATTCCATGGTGGCTTGGCAAGATGACGCTCGTCAGTATATATTCGATTAAATGAGGCATCATATTAAGCTTAATTGGCTCTATAATAGCATCAAATCTTTAACCATCACTCCCCATCTTTTCTGGGCCCCGAGCCTGACATCTCAACTCTGTTCTCACTGCTCTGACCATATTTCTTATCCAAGCATTCATTTCTTAGCTCTAGCAGCACAAGTTACGACAATGTCACCAAGAAAATTACCTTTTTTGTCTACAATTCTCCTCTTGGCTGTCCAAGTCGCTGCACATGGACATGTTGACTGGCTCGTCACCAACGGTGTCGCATACCGAGGCTACGACGCCCCTGCTTTCTCATGGAACCCAAACATCGACCCCGTCGTTGGTTGGACCATTGGAGCGACTGATAACGGATACATCGAGCCCAATAGCTTTGGAGACTCCAATATCATCTGCCATCTCAGTGCCAAACCTGGAAAGGGGCATGTTACTGTCCAAGCTGGTGACAAGATCAATCTGAAGTGGAGCACTTGGCCAGACTCCCACAAGGGTCCGGTCATTGACTATCTTGCCAAGTGTCCGGGGAACTGCGAGGATGTTGACAAGACCCAGCTTGAGTTCTTCAAGATCAGTGCCAGCGGCTTGATCGACATGTCTATGCAGAGTGGAAAGTGGGCAGCAGATGTGCTCATTTCCAATGGCTACTCGTGGACCGTCCAGATCCCCTCCACCTTGGCACCGGGGAACTATGTCCTTCGTCATGAAATCATTGCACTTCACGGCGCGGGCCAGTCGAACGGTGCTCAGAACTACCCCCAGTGCTTTAATCTCAAGGTGACTGGCGGGGGTTCCCTTTCACCCTCTGGAGTCAAAGGAACCGATCTCTACAAGTCTGATGACCCGGGCATTCTCTTCAACTTGTACACTACTCCCTTGTCTTATACTATCCCTGGTCCAACTTTGGTGTCTGGGCTTTCGTCCACTGTCGCGCAGGCCGCCACCAGTGCTACTGTTACATCCAGCGCTACCGTGCCTGGCCAGACCAGCACGTCTTCCTCGACTACTTCTTCCACGAGCTCGACCTCGACTTTGCCATCCAGTACTACCTCCCAGCCGAGTTCTAGCCTGTCCACCACTCTTAGCACCACCACGACCAAGGCGAGTCTGACATCAACATCCTCCACGGGCTCGCAGACGACGACTGAAGGGATCGTCTGCGGGCCAGTGAGCGGAGGCCTCCCCAAGTATAGTCAGTGTGGTGGTCAGGGATATACTGGGCCGACAGTCTGCGCATGGGGTTCAACCTGCCAAGTTCTGAATCCGTATTACTCTCAGTGTCTATAGTTCCCAGGAGAGAAAAGTGCCAATGGCGTGGTTGGCTTTTCGGAGAGACCTCATGTTGTGGGCTATCTTGAAGTACTAATATGATTTTTTCTCTTCGTTTGCCTTGACGGCATCGCGTTGTTTGACATCTTGAAGGAATGGTAGAGTCTTGGTACCATCGCTGCGATAAATGTTGCATGGCAAGTAACTACCTGAAGTAATACCGCTGTGATCCTTCCTTATATAAATCTATAGGTGAATCTGAATGCGTATTGATCAATGAAGCTGATATTGACGGCTACATTATTGGAAACCTTGTCACACCAGTAGGCGCCAGTTCTTACGGAGCAAAAATTGGAATGTGAGAATATCTGTCTTATTTTGAAGGCTAATACAACGATCTCAACTTCCCATCGGGTTGATGACAATCGCTTTGCTATCCTGCTTCATCCAATTGCGTCGTATGTCATGAGGGTTGTCCAAAAGCCAACGGATCAGCAAGCTTGTTGGCGTCGAAAAACCTCTCGAAACCATTGGAGTTGTCCACCGAAAATGCCCAATCCATAAACTGGTTAAATTGGCCTGCATCGCTTTGTCCATTTTGGTACATCCAAGATGCATTATTTCCGTCAGTGGAAGACACTGCATTGTTCATCCCAGTCGCAGTCGGATGAACCTCTTCACGCTCAGGTCCAAGAGACGCTTCACTCCCTCCAAGGCGCTCAGCAATCAGATCTGCCTTGCTCATCAAATCTCTCGTAATGGCGGCGGCATCCGCGCTGACTGCGTAGTTTGCACGAAAAGTATCAAATATTACCAAGGCCTTTTCCAACGCCTGCCGTGCCCTGGGGGTTATTACATGAATGGGATAGGCGAGAATGAAGCCGACGATGGTGATGGCAGCGTTCCACTGAAGCCCAAAGTATTCGGACCAGCCGCTGAGAAGGTCTGTCTCGGTAATTGTCTGGTGCATGATGAGAGTGAAAGAGATGGCGTGGTTGACACATGTCGTTGCATGTCGCTCTGCATTAGGCGTATATGTATCGGGATGAGATTGAAACGTAATGAAAGGACGAGTGAGGTTGAGAACCAAACCGTGGTATGTAAGCTCCAAACACACGCGTTGACGCTGAAGCCAGGTCGGAGCAAGGGCTTCGATATTGAGGGCGAAACGGTCCGTTGAGAAAGGCGTGCCACCATTTCGTCGTGCCGTCTTCAAGCCACCAGGGACCTGCTCAGCCCAGTCAATCATGGCTGGGAGCTTGTTAGCGAGCGTCTCGGCACATGATTCAAATGCCTCTGGATCATTGTAGATGGAGGTGAGCACTTTTGCGTCCACAAGTTCACCAAACTTGAATATCAAAACATCGCTGATATCAACCATGATGCTGTAGAGCTTCTGCAACTCGATGGCGTACGTCAACCAAGTGACGCCGCTATGAGACCCGAGAGTTGCCCCGTTGTAGGACGCAATCTCGACGTCGTCGGACGGTATGTTGACAGTTGTTTGGGACCAGTCAACTACGAGGGGGCGACCAAACTTGGTCGATGTTTTGGCCTCGAGTGTCCATAGCACCCACCATATCCTCCGACGCAGTTCTCTTTCACCACGAGGCAACTCGATGGGAGGCTCCAAGTGAAGTCCCAGTACTTGAGCAGTTCGGACGGCCTGGGCCTCCATGATGTGGCACATGTTCTGGAACGATGCGCAGCAGAGATAGCAAATCATGAACATGTAACACTGCACTGTTGTAATAGATGGACTTTCGAGGTCAGCCGTCAGAAGGGACTGCGCACGCAAGTAGTACCAGCGTCCTGCAACTGTTGCATCATCAACCGTTCCATTTCTGTTGGAGCCTCGGTTTGTGATCTGTTTCGGGATGAAGGTGTAGCCATATTGTAGACATAACGCAAGAATGATGTCCGTTAGGGGACATTGTCGTCTGGAAGGCCGCGATGGTTCCCACAAAGAGTTATAATGTCTCCGAAAGTCGACTTCATCAACAATGGGCAAGAGACAATGGTATCCTTCCCAGAAAAGCCGCAGCAGGGCTTCTTCTTGCGGTCGAGTCAAGGCACCGCTTTGTTTGTTGTTTTCTAAATATGTTTCCGTCCCTTCAACTTGCGGTTCTTCTCCGCTCCCTCTGTCGGTGATGTTGCTCATATGGGAGTTGGTATTAGCGCCGCGCGGCTGGAGACTTCGATCGGTGTATGGCTGTTTGAGCATTTTGCCCAGATAACCTCCAATACGACTGACTAGATAGAAGGACGATGCAGGTCCATAATATGAAGCCTGGTCGGACCCGGCTGTGGCCACATGGATACCCACCCACTGTGGTCGTGGATTTGAGGGGGATGAGAAGGAAGGTGTGTATTGCTGCCGATTAAGTGACAGATCTTGTGAGTCTGAAGACTGATCTGGCGTTGGCATGGTTGTGGTCTGTTGGGATTGCTGGAGCTTCAAGGTCGAAAGCTCGGCCTCAAGTTCTTTGACTTGCAGCTTCAACCTCTCAATTTCCCTAGTGGCCCTGTGTTAGGTGGATAGAGAAACGCACAATGTCTTGAAATGGAGGTCAGACCTGAGCGCAACCGGCAACGTTCTCGGCTCATCGTCCCCTTGATGCGTACATTGGGCGCCCCTTTGACGGCAGTTCCCACAGGGCTGCGCATTGTCACACCTGATTCTTCTGGCACGGCATAAGTCACAGGCACGCGAGACTTGCTTCCGAGTACGTCTGATGGGAAGCGGACTTTCGGAATGGCCAGGCTTAGAACTAGGCGACGCGCCAGTATCCGCGGTGGACATGGCTGCAGATCCAAGATGGACTCCGCACAAGACCGAAATACCAAGAATTGACCGAATGGAAGAACAAGAGACCAATCGAAGGCCAGGCACTCGCTGGAAGAGCAATGACGGTTGTTAGGCATCGAGTGACCTCCTGACATCATCAGCGCACTGTAATCAGATTTGCGGGGTTTCGGCGATGCGGAACACTGTTAGTCCGTCGATCATCAATTGATTCTCACGCTCAATAGTTGAGTTGCAGTTGATCCCTTCCCAGTCTTCAAATGCAATATCTATTCCGTCTATCATCTATTTATCAATCTACATGTAAAAGTATCAATCGTAACCCATAACTTCTTCTATATCCGACAAGAAAAAAGACCGCATTAATATTCGTTTTCGCATCCAGCCCTTCTTGATCGTGATCATGCCGCTACTGCAGGGTAGGCTTTCAAAAACTCTTCGCTGAAAGGGTAGTCGTTATAGCCAACCTCGGACTTGTGAATGTAAAAGGTTGGTCTGTTGTACTTGTTCAGTGGGAGCTCGTTTTTGATCCGGTATACCAGGTCCGGGTTGGCGAGGAAGTGTCGACCAAAGGCAATGAGCACATCCCATTTCTTGTAGTGCTCCTCCAGAGCCCAGACGGCTGTATCAGGCCGGTAGCCACCGGCTACAAGAACGGGGGAGAAGTTGTCCCACGCCTGCAAGATAAAGTCCAGAGTTTTGCCCTGGTGACAATGATCACCGCCGCTATGTATGGCTGCTGGATCGCCAGCTGCTTCGACAAGCGAAATATAGGCGAGCTTCAAGTTGGCAGCCTTCAGTTCCTTAATGAGATATGTGTATTGCTCGGTAATGTCGGATTTCTCGATACCTTGGAAGCTGGCATAGGGCGACAGACGAAGAGCCACCTTGTCCGCGCCAATAGCCTCTGCAACAGCTTTGACGACTTCGAGGGTGAGCCGAGCTCTGTTCTCGATGGAACCGCCCCATTTGTCGGTACGCTTGTTTACGTTGTCCGAAAGGAATTGATCGAGGAGATAACCGTGTGCTGAATGGATCTCAACACCGTCACCTCCGGCAGCGATGACTCTCTTAGTTGTTTGAACAAAGTTTTCAATCACTTCCAAAATCTCTTCTTCCGTCATGGCTTTGGGTGTTGCGCTTCTCTCGTCCATGGGAACCGAGCTGCTCGATCGATAAGGAAAGCCGCGTTCAGCCATGTATTCCGAGTCTGATGCCCGGCCCATGGCCCAAATTTGCTGGAAGAAAAAGGAGCCCCTGGCGTGAACACCGTCAATGATTTTCTTCCATCCTTCGACCTGGCGTTCACCGACGAATCCGGGAAGGTTTCTTTGCCCTTCGTCAAAGTGCGATATGGCTGTTGCTTCAGATATGACCAAGGTACCGGGCTCTGAAGCACGGTCGGCGTAATACTTTTGCATGAAGGGAAGAGGAACATGCTCGTCATCATTACGATAACGAGTCAAAGGAGGTAGGACGATGCGGTGTTGCAAAGTGATGTTGCCAACTTTGAGAGGCTTGAAGAGCTTGGTCGTAGAAGGGGAGACGGTACTCGAGCTCATGTTAGCGGTTGAGATTGGTGTACAATAAACAGTGGGTAGTGATAGAGGTGCGTGGAAAGACAGTTCTAATTGTATGACTTCGAGTAAAAAGGTCTTGAGGTGTTGAAACTGGCTCAATGCGTAGGTATTGATACTGAATTGAATTTCTCCCATTTTCTAGAGGTTCGCTGAACATGGTCATCTTTATACGCTGGCAAGTTTCCCTGCCCTTTCATCTGTTTCCTTGCATCATTATAAATTGTAGCGTCCATCACGGAGTCGCGGAGTATCGGACCGTTCTCAAGGCATGACTAAGGCCAAATAGGCAGGGCAGGGCTCCGAGATTCCGTTCCGCAACTCCGTGTTGAATAAGCCACACCCTTTATCGTTCGGCCGGTTACAGGACCCTGTAGATCATCATGACGATTGAGGTGGATGTACTACGTCGATATGCAATAGAGTCGAAGAATCATCCAAGTTCAATATTCCTTCAAAATATTATATAAAGAGACTATGGAACGCCTCCGTCAACATCATTCCAATCACTCAACACAACAAGCCTCACTCACTACTTCAGCGCTTAAACGTCAATACTTACTCACATCTCCCATCAAACATATCATTCTCAAGCACACAAATACCGACAAATAAAATGGCTGCCACCGCTGACGCATCTCGCCCCTACATTCCCAACAACACTCAGAATGTAGATGGCTGGTCCAAAGACAATCACGCTACGGCTACCTGCTTTTGCGGTGCTGTTCAATTGGCCTTTGTAAGTTCTTTCTTGCGAGATCATCTTACAACCCACTAATACCATGATCTCATAGCCTACCGAAGGACCCGGCCTTGTAAACACTTTTGTCTGCAATTGTGTCGATTGTCGCAAGATTACAGCATCCATGTTCGCATCCAACTTTTCTATCCTCGACAAGGAACTCGAGCACGTTCGTGGCCGCGACAATCTCAGCAAGTTTTCGCAGGCCAAAACCATCGCTTCCGGTAATACCATGACCAACTACTTCTGCAGCACCTGCGGAACTCTCATGTACCGAGTCTCGTCGGGCTTCCCCGGCATGAGCATCCTGCGCATCGGCACTGTGGATGACTTCAATCTGCACCAGACCAAGCTGGCGCCTCAATTCGAGCAGTTCACCAAGGACCGTGTTAGCTGGTTCACTGGAGTCCAGACTGACACTGTCAAGAAGCACGAAGGATCTGGACTGTGATTGGTCTTGAGGAGGGATGGAGTTTGGAGTACCATGGTGGGAGTAACCGGGAATAAAGGGATGTGACTTGGCAACTTGGATCAAGCCAACGTGTAAACCTCCTTGCCTCCTTGTGCTCCTTTGATCAAGCAGGAGCAGGACAGTCCATAGCAAAGTCGCAAAATATATGTTTCCGTATGTCTATGATTCACTCGCCCTTGTGCTGAAATGCCAAAAGATAACGAATACTGACTCCTTGGTCTCCATGTCATCATTGGTTGTGCTTCTTTAGCCTGTGATGTGTGGCGTGAGCACTCATGGCACTGAATGGTCGAGACCTCAGGCGTTCCCCCACTTTCGGTAACCCCCTGGAAACCCCCAATGCCACCAAGTCAAGATAGCTTGCGAAATGATGACTGAGGAGGGGGTTCTTGAGAATATGCCTCACTGCTCGTTCTGACACCATCGGCCGAGCCAAACTCAACGCCCGAACCCTGCAGATCACTTGGTCTGTAATCTGCACGAGAATGCCGCGCACCGAGGAGCAGCGTGCCGCCGCGACGGGCTCGTCACCGGCGGCACCGGCTAGGAGTCCATCCACCGGCTCAGGGCCGCATGATCAGGTTGAAGTTGACGATGACATTGTGAGTGCAAACTGGTCACTTCTACTATTTGTGCGCTGGCTATTAATTACTGATATTAATCACTTTAGATAAATGATAACGACTCGACCTTTGAGGAGGGATCGTGAGTGATACATCTCCGATCTATCCGGTCGTTGGTTCATTGCTTCTGACTGCAGCCACCAAGTTCCGTCTACACAGCATCTTTAGCATCGAGTGTCCTCAACTACCCTGTCGAACATGGTCGTCGCTATCATGCGTACCGAGCTGGCAGTAAGTTGGGAGATAATTGTGATTAAGATCACCAGTCACTAACAGCTTCATCAGGGTACTCTCGCCCAAACGACGAGGTGCGCATCACTTGTAGGCTCGGAAATGACATATACTGATGATCAAGTAGATGGAGATGGACCGCCTCCTCCTCATCCATGATATAGTCACGAAACTCATTGATGGACTGTACCTTGCCCCCATCGACAGGACGAAAACACATAGGATCCTGGACATTGGAACTGGAACAGGCATTTGTAAGAAGCAAATCACGGCCAATCTACTTGTGGAGTTGTTTAATAACTTTGAGGAACAGGGGCTACTTCCATTGCAGACGAGCTCCCAGAGGCTGTTGTAAGTTTCTCGTTTACCTCCAATCCTGAAAGCTGACACAATCATTTTGCAGGTAATCGGAAACGATCTCAGCGCCAACATGCCCAACCTTATACCGCCAAACGTCAAGTTTGAGATTGACGACGTGGAAAGTCCGTGGTTGTATGAGGCGAAGTTTGACTGGATATTTTGCAGATACATGGCAGCGAGTATCTATGACTGGCCTAAACTGGTCAATACCATTTTCGAGTGCGTTCTGCTCCTATGCTTTCCTTATTCAAAAGCCTTTGAGTACTTTCATGCCCTAAGAGAGGGAGAAAACTGACATGCTGACCGAACAGAAACCTCGAACCAGGCGGCTGGGCTGAGTTCCAGGATTTTGATCTGCAGTACTACTCCGAGGACGGCTCCTTGACGGCTGACGATCCGCTTCTGGTCTGGATCTCTACGTTGCTTGAAGCCGCGCGCTCTCTCGGCAGAGATCCTAACCCGGGGTCAAAGCTAGAGAGATTCGCCAATGACGCCGGTTTCACAAACGTCGTCCATAAATTATATAGAGTTCCCATCGGACCATGGCCCAAGGATCCCGAGCTGAAGCAAGTCGGCACCTACAACTACCATCAAATCAACTCTGGCCTCGAGGGCCTGACATTGAGGCTTTACACCAGTGTTTTAGGCTGGAAGGAGGAGGAAATCTTTGTTTTGCTGTCGCAGGTGAGGAAGAGTTTGAGAAATCCCAACATCCACGCCATGTTTGACTTGTAAGTGATTCCTTATCTTTTATGCTGGATCCTGCGAGTTGGGCGCTAACTTGTCAACAGTCATGTCGTCTACGGGCAGAAACCTTTGGAGTAGAATGATGCGATTGTTGGAGTCACGATCATGCTTGGCCTTATGACAAGTTGAGAATGCAGGACCTGTTTCTTCTTACATTATACCTAAGCATCCAGGATATGATTAGCGTGGTGCACGTGAGTGCTTGACAGAGATTTTTCCTGAGCTTCGAAGTGACTACTGTATTCCTGTTGTTCAGCTGTGTTCTTTCGACGCGATATTTGGAAACACAGTTTCTTCTTTTCTCATGTCTATATCTATCCTAGACAACAATCTTCCCGCAATCTATCTTGTAAGGGAGTCAGTAACTATAAAACCACATCTATCCTGTTACCACTCTCTCCATTCTCCTCCCGGTCCGACAAAGCCGGGGCTGACCCAAGGCTCTGCATTCTTGCTCAGCTCGCGAATCTTTTCCTCGTCAATATCAATGCCTAATCCTGGACCTGTCGTGAGAGAGATGTATCCCTCCTTGATATCCCAAATCTCGGGGTTCTTGACGTATGACAGCAAATCGTACCCATCCGTGTTGTAGTGAATTCCTAAACTCATCTCTTGGATCGCAAAATTGGGCGTCGTCGCATCGACCTGGATGCAGGCTGCCAACGCAATTGGACCGAGAGGACAGTGCGGCGCTACGGCGACGTCATATGTCTCTGCCATGGCTGCGATGCGTCGCAGTTCGGAGATGCCCCCAACGTGAGAGACGTCTGGCTGCAGAATGTCAACGCACGAAGCTTCTAGAAATGGTTTCACATCCCAGCGGCTGTGAAGCCGCTCTCCCAGCGCAATTGGTGTCGAGGTTAATTGGGAAAATGACTTGATGCCTTCAAGATGTTCCGACAAGAGTGGCTCCTCGATGAACAGAGGCCGATGGGGTGCTAATAGAGCAGCCAGCTGCTTTGCCATGGGTCGATGTACACGGCCATGAAAGTCTACGCCAGCATCTAAGCCAGCAGCTTTTACGGCCTTGACTCTTTCAACACAGGCGTCAAGGGCAGACGGAGAGTCAAGCCAGCCAAGGTCCTCAGTACCATTCATCTTGACGGCAGTGAAGCCCTGAGCTTTACGAGATAGTCTGGAGAGTTGAGTCAAAATTCGGGACACACATCGTAATGTTCACGAGTCTTACGCTTCAGCTTCAATGTCTTTTGGTCGGTCACCACCAATCCATGCATATACTCGGAGCTTATCTCGGACCTTGCCTCCGAGAAGCTCATAAATGGGGACCTTGAGCTTTCGAGCTGTTGTACATGGTCAGCTAAAGTAGCAGAAGGGGCTGATCGATTTCACCTTTGAGATCCCAGAGCGCAATGTCAAGTCCGGCCAGAGCGCTCATGAAGACGGGGCCGCCTCTGTAGAAGCTCATGCGATAGAACTTTTGCCAAATGTGCTCAATGTCACTGTACTTTGTTAGTTGATCTTAAATGCCGGAGGCGTTCCTATAAACAGACTTACTTTGCTTCCATGCCGGTACATTGATCCCTCCAGGCGTCCAGACAGCCTTCAACTGCCTGAGTATGGCCCTCCAGGGACGCTTCTCCCCAGCCGTGGTTTCCGGCATCATCTGTGATTTTCACGAATAACCAGCGAGGTGGGACTCGGAAATACTCAATCTTTGCGATTTTGGCCATGATGAGGTTCTGACACCTGCGCGGTTGGAGCCGAAGTTGGGGTGTGGAATACGAATGCTTGCGTGAGATTTCCCTAGACGAGTACACCAAACGACTCCAAATCCAGAGATGGATCGTACTGGTTTGAGTGACGCCAGGCAATGGCAACAACTCGGATTTAGATCCGGGTTAAGCTGAGCCGATCCCCGAGTCCGACGTCGGGAAATCAGTGGAGCGGGGTTCTACGAGTTGCCATGCATGAAGATGCAGGTTATGACGGTATTTGGCAGATTCCAGGCTTAAACAACCTCTACAATGGTAGACTTCCTTGGTCCTATTTCATCGCGAGTGAAGCATTTGATGGTTGGTGTTTAAAGGCGCCAAGTTACGTCTTACGAGGCACTATTAATATGGAGTGTTGAAGACACATACGGCTTTCTATCCGGACCCAATTACTGCAATAACTAACTGATCCTTGCTCTTGACAATCCTTAGTTATTCACTAAGTCATTTGAGTATCACGATCATTACTAAGATTAATCTCATTTAACATAAAACTGTACGCAGTAATATGAATAAATTGAAAGTATGGATAATGAACTACATATGTTCGTCCCCCGCTATTTCATCTCCAATGTTCCAACCTATGCTTAATCACGGCTTCTGGCGAGCTGCTGCTGCCATCTTAGTTTTCCGCTGCTCTCGCCAACTCGGCGACTTGACGCGCAAAACTGTAGCCGCGGTTAGAAATGAATACCTGAGTAATACACAAGACTTACGAATGACGGCAGATCCAACGAGGATCAGGTCCAAGAGAGCCAGCCCGGTGAAACACCAACCGATGCCCATCTTGGATACAAGTGAAGGGATCACCAACGCAGCTACAGCGGCTGCTGGGTTGCGGAGGAGATTCCCAAGCGCAAAGGCACCAGCTGCTTGTTGAGCCACGCACTCTGTCAAGAAGGCAGTGGTGGCAACAAAGACCCAGTTCATGCCAAATCCAGCTGACACGAGACATCAGTGTGATCCTTGCACAATATTTTGCAAATCTACTTACTCAAGAAAGTTGCGATAATAACAGCAGCTGGGTGGTAGTGTTTGTCTACAAACCAACCATACATGGCGCATCCGGCAGAGCACACGATGACGCCCCAGATTTGGTCAGCCAATCTGTTCTCGGGCTCAACGTGGCCGTCTAGTGAGGCTTTGGCTGCCATGGCACGTCTCCAGTCAGAGAATCGACCACCGATCATACTTCCAATGATCATGGCGAGACCGACGGCGAGGAAGCCCGCTCCAGTGGCGGCCGAGGACCAATGATAGCGGGTAGTCAGATCAGTGGGAAGCTCGACGGCAATGGAGAAGTAGGTCGAGTACAACATGGCAGTATTGAAGCTCACAATGCCAATAGGAGGGTATGTGAACAAGCGCCAGTAGCCCATGAGTGTTGGCTTCGGTGGAGGAGGTCCTCGCTCGGACTCGGGTGCGAGTGCTGAACGGAACCTCGGAGGGAAAGTGAAGAATCCCGACTGCGCGTACATCTTACCGTTACCGACTCTTGCTCGAAGGGTTTCAGGTAGAAGGAAGATGATCACCAGCCACATCAAGAAACTCGTAATTGCTGCGAGACATGGTCAGTGATGTTCTATGCTATTGTAGTGCTTCTCAAGTAATTTACCTAGGAACCCAAAGATCCAGCGCCATGAGGCATCAGCAATAGCACCACCGAATACGGGACCAAGCACAGGTCCGAGCTGAGGCCCCATGAGAAAGATGGACATGGCGAATGCCCTCTTTTTGGGCTCAGTCACCTGAGATGAAATGAGTAAATTGTACCAGAGCAATCCCGACGGTAACTTACATCAGCTACTGTTCCCGCGCCCATGGAGACAACTGCGGAGGACCCAAACGCTTGTACAACGCGCAGAAAGATCAAGGCGCCATAGTTGGAGGGCACAACAGTCAAGAGGATATTGGCTCCGATGTAGATGGCAATGGATATAATGTAAAGGGGTCGTCGGCCTTTCCAATCCGCGAAGCTTGACCAAAAGAGCGGCTGTGAAGTAATATGAGCACATGCTGGCAGACAAGAAGCTCAAGAAGACTCACCCCAACGGCAAAGGTCAACATGAACACAGATACTGTCACATTTATCATGGTAGCACTGGCGTCAAACTCATCCTCGAGTATTGGCAGCGCTGGCAGGTAGATGTTGCCAGCCAAGGGCCCAAAGCATCCTGCAATTGTCACCACGGCAAGAATGAAGCGTCTTTGCCATGGCGAAAAGGCTGTGTAGCTTGGTGGTGCCTTCTTTTCAAGATCTGGCTGCACGGGGGACGGTTGACTGGAAGAGTCGCGTTGAGATGGTCCAGAAGCCCGCGGATCTGGGTCGACTTCTCTCGTCAAGAGGGCTGGCGGGGGTTGTGTCGGCGCATTCTTGGGTCCCGACATCGAGGAACTATTAGTGAAAGACATGTTGTAGGGTGACAATTACGTAGGTATGTAAGGAATGCCAGTGGGAAAACCAAGTAAGAAATGAAAGAAACACCAATAAAGACTCTGATCATATAGGTCATGTATCGGAAACAAACCACCATACATGGATTGCAACGAACGGCGCTCTTAAGCTGCCAAGTTATTTTTATTCCACGCTCTCTTACTAACCCGCCTTCCTCACCAAGTCTGTGTAATCATCAATCCTGCTCACTCAACCCCGCCACGCCAAGGAGGCACGCGGGCTGTGCGTGAATCGTACAGGATTGTGGATGACAGCAAAGCACGGGGGCCAACGGATCAAGATTCTCGCATCAGCTGGGCAAAGATCCTCCGAGGCGCAGACCGATGCAGATTACTCTTGGCAGGTCCCATCTTACAGAAGGCTGGCAGAGCAGAACCAGCCTCCAGCATCCCCGATGCAGTGCACGCTCAGCGGGGAACTTCGCCTATGAGCAGCAAACCCCCTGTCGTTACTGCACTGGCTACTCCGTATACTGGGCAGTAACACGAGCCATCTATTTTTGTAGGGAACGCCCGAGATACGATGGACTAAGCCATGGTCAAGCCTTAACGACCATGGTCATTTACCGTGGAGCTCATGTAACATGGATATGAGATTGCTATCCAATAGATGACAGCTTGAATCCCGTTTCCAAGCCATCTCGATATTCTCGCCATAGGATATAAACAATTGAGAAAGCTGAGCGCACCATGCTCAGTCGCGGTCAAACTTCCATACAATCTAGTCACCATGATTTCCCTCTTTGTGCTCGAATTACTCCTTCTGGGCATTCTGCCCATCCCTTTGCTTTACTTTTGTTTCCTCTTACCTCCCAAGCATCCTCAGAATATTCCCGTGATCCCATTCTGGGTCGCTCTGATTCCCTTCTTCAGGGATGTCGACCAGTCCGACACCTTTCGGCGCTACATTGACAAACCACTGCGACAACATGGAGCAGTCAAGATTTTCTTTGGTGCTCAGTGGAACATCTTGGTCCATCGTCCGTCATATCTGAGCGAAATGTTCAAAGACGAAGATGTCTATCAGAAGAGCGGAAACCAGAAGAAGATTCCACATTCAGTCCTAGCCGAGTTTCTTGGTAGGTAATCGAATGGTTTCTGTCTTGGGTACTTTGGTTAATGAGAACTAGGGGACAATATCATCTCAAGCTACGGGGACGCATGGAAGCATTACCGGTCCATAGTCAAACCAGCCCTGCAAAGGAACTTTGATCCGAGCATCATCAATAACAACGCCCTCACTCTGTGCCGTTTACTTCGAGAGGCGCAGCAGACAGCCGGAAGCCACGGTGTTGCAGTACAGGATATTTTGCAACGCTACTCGGTCGCCAATTGCTCCGAAGGACTGTTGCAAACAAAACTTGGTGTAAGTATTTCCCTAAGCCAAGAATTGGCATCCAACATGAATCTAATTTTACACTTGACATCCAGTCTCTCGATTCAGCATCCGCTCCGATCAGCGTGCTGCAGACCTCAGTCAAGATGCAAATTTTCAAGCCCATCTTTATGAATTTCCCAGTCCTTGACCGCTTCCCCTTCCCCAGTCGAACCAGAGCACGCCAGGTTGTGGGCAGCTTCAAGAACTTACTCACCAACTCGCTGATTGAGAGCCATGAGAAAGAGAGTCGAGACCCAAATGGGCTCGGAAGCCGGCTTTTGAACGCATTCACAGCAGGAGAGCTGAGTGAGAAGCAATTCCTCGATAATCTGACGGTATCGTTTGTTGCTGGCCAAGAAAACCCGCAATTAGCAATGATTTCGACTCTGTACCTGCTGGCTAAGCATCCTGTAAGTGTCACCTAGGATTGGTTGGCAGGGATCATGAGCCCATCTTACTAACGTTGGCCGTGACCAGGACGCGCAATCCGCATTGCACAAAGAAATCCTGTCAAAGGATGTCCTCGCATCAGACCAATCCAGTCTCCCAGACATGCCATACCTGACGTCAGTTCTTTACGAGTGTCTCCGGCTCTTCCCACCCATCGGCCAGCTCATCAACCGCCGAGCGAATGAGGATGTCTTTCTTGGCAACGAAGTCTTCATCCCCAAGGGCACGTATCTAGGCTACAACTGCTACTCTACCAACCGCGACCCGGTGGCTTGGGGGCCAAAGGCAGATGACTTCCTTCCGGAGAGATGGGGAGCTTCGTCCGAGGAGATTCAGCAAAACTATCGCCGCAGGAGAGCAAAGGGCGAGTTCATTTCATTCCACGGCGGCCGTCGGGCTTGCTTGGGAGAGCGATTTGCCATGATGCAGCTACGGGCTACCATTGTGACGTTGATTCGAACGTTTCGCTGGTCAATAGATCCTACTTGGGTTGATAGGAAGACGCCCGTAAGTCTGATGCTTGTTGTCTTTTTACCTGTCACAAAGCTGATTGTTTACTTGTAGGCTGGACCGCTATATCCCCGTGCATTGCGGCTTGTGTTTACGGAAAGGGAACCGGGATGTGTGTAAGACCGACAGATGTATTCGTAAACATTCAGTCACCACTTAAATAGCAGATATGTAATCACTTGTCAGATGATGGATTTTCTAGGTTGCGGGGAAGCAGATGATGTGGACTTATTTTGGGCTGGGTTGCATCTCTCAAATCTAAGCATGCGACGCAAATAAGTGGCCAAGGCTTTCCAAGATTCCGGTGGCGGGGTATTCAAAGATGTTGGTTGTAAGAAAGTACAATAGATACAAATTCCTCTTCTTAACCAGGTTCTTCCCTGCCCTCGCAAATCGCTAATCAAGCGTGTCCGATGCCTCGGGTCTCCGTGGGCTTATAACCCCGTGTTTTCACCAATCAACATTGCGCCATCCTCGTAGGAAGCTTAGTATAAATCCTTCCAGGAATAAACCCCAGTTGGACCAAAGGTGCTAGTGAAGACTCTGGCAGGACATTCTGGAATCTGGGCCTTACAAATGTGTCACGCCACCGTTTAGGAGATCCTTTCAGCCACGATGTACCGTTGCACTCTTGGCAACATCCCAGTGCCACCTGTACGAGGTTATGCTGATCGGGCTTAACTGTCGGCCATTTGTGTTGCAGTAATCTGTACGGGCGTGCCCGGATCTATAAAAAGCCATGAAAAGTCATGGCGCATTGCCCAGCTTGCTTGCGAGCAGGGATCAGAACGCAGGCGAACAGCCTTCTGCCAAGGCTCTTCGTTTTTGTGCAGCGCCCCAGCCTCACCCATTTCGGAGGACACCGCTTCTCAGCCCCCATCCTGCATTACATCTAATTACATGTGCACACATAGATGCGGTGAAGAGGTCTTCTGACAGGGCACTACGCGAAGGAATCCCGTCCATTGCGTGTTTGCGTGAGGAAAATACGAGTGCCCGCTTGCTTATGTCGACTGATGGAAGATTGGGCTGTGTTGGTCTTGTTGTTGTACCAAGATAGGTAAGCTACAGGCTGTACTGCTGCAGCAGAAAATAGAATGCCTTCGAAGACCAACTCCGTACAGACAGACCATAGCAGCGTGCTCGGTTCGAGGCTCTATTTAAATGAGACGTACTAATTGCCTACTTATCACTTTATTTCACTTAAGCTCACTCACTAATTTATTTGACATTATTCCCTTTATTCCCTGGTCTTATCTGCCATCTGCTTCCACCTCTTCAGTGGTCGACCAAGACACACCCACGATCGCTTCGCAATTTAGTTGCATTACCATTCCGTACAAATCTTTCCATATTTTATACATGCCCCTACCCATATAATCAAATATGGAAGTCTCCAATAACGGCGTATCCGTTTTCCATCGCTTCCAAGCCTCATTTGCCTACAACACAAAAGGTGATCTTCTCTACTGCAATGGTCCAAAGAAAGAATTCTTGCAAACCCATTGGAACCTTCTCAAGTCGCAAGTGTCTCACAGAGATATCACGAACCAAAGCCAAGACCCGTCTCCAGCCAACGTGGATGGACCTTTCGCCTCTCTTCGCCTGTATCAGAGCGCCCATGCTCGAAATGGCCAGTTCTATGGCATTATTCTTCAGCAAGAAGAGAACGATGCTGCCGTGAACATGGAATTCGAGAAGTTCTTTGCCCATCTCATTCTGGATCAGATCGACTTTTGCTTGCGCGACTCGGCGGCTCTCCCAGAAGCCTCAACACCCTGGCTTGCAGAGACTGAGAATATCGTGTCGCTGTTTGACACGTATCTCAGGTATCAAGGCACCGACGACAAATGGGAGATATGCGGTCGTGCAGTCTTTGCAAGTCGAGTTCAACACTTCACGTCCCAGCAAGCAAAGATTGAGCTTTGCCTTCCCGCCTTCCCATGCAAGTCGACCAACACCAACAAGGTTGCGGGCAAATCTCCAGATCGCGGAGAGGAGCTGGCTCTCGAACGCCTCCACAGCTTCGTCAAGGCGGTCGAGGACATTTACGAACCAGGCGCCAAGCTATGGATCATTAGCGATGGGCACGTCTTTAGTGATTGTAGTAAGTTTATCCTTCACACAATCCTTTACTGGTTGCTAACGGGGCACAGTTGGTGTGGACGACATTGATGTCGACTCATATGGTGAAGAACTAAAGGCGATGAACCATGAGATTGGTCTGCGAAGAGGCCATACTGACCGTGTCGACTTCCGCTCTCTTATTCATCTGTTTGAACTCTCCGAAATCAAGTCCAAGGGATTGATGGCACAGACAGCATCCCGCCTCATGATTCCAAGCATCAATCACCACGTCAAAACGCAGGTGACTGAGGAAGCTGAGGTCTGCAGACAGATTTTGATGGCGGGTTGCCAACCACTTGAGTCTTCGGCAAGGGAGAGGATCAAGTCTCAGGATCAGTCTCTCCTTGCACTTTATCGTGGCTTTTCACGTTTCATGTTGGAGGATCTGGAAATGCATCCCTTTACCGAGGACATGAGCAAGTCGCAGCGAAAGAAGTTGTCAACAAAGGTGGCCTTTGAGATGATCATGGTAAGAATCCCCTAGGAAATCATTCAAGGAGTCTCTAATCGTCTAGTAGAGAAACCAAGCGTATTCAAATCTCGTCGAGATCTTGTTCCCAAACCACGTCCGATTGTCTATTCACGCGTGAGTATCAACCCTCCAGTCAAATTATTCGACAGCTAACGACCTTTCTCACAGTCACAACAATGCTGGCCCCAAGTTTGGCATCCAACTGTTTGATCCTTCCGCCGTCCGTGCCGTCGAGAACCTTTCTCCCGAGGGAATCCCAATGACCTCGCGCGATCTTCTACATATCCCCACTCCATGGCATAACTGTGTCATAGAGATGGAAGGCAACGGCTTCCTGCTCGTCACCAAGGCCAAGGTCCCCCGACAAGCCATTGCTTCGGGAGTCATGGACGGAGATCTTGTCAACGAAGGAGGGGCACATTTTATCCTGCGACGACCCAGACGGGATATCCCTGCTGAGTCCGTGGATTGTGAGTGCAAAGCAGGCTCGAATGTCATGCCTCTCATTCGGAGATCATCTTCGGCTGTCACCAGCAAGATCGCGTCTCCATCCAAGATTTACCAGCATGCTACACAGGCTTTTGCGTCTGTTTCTATCTTGATTTCGATAGGATTTTTGGTTTTCTATCGTTATAATTTCTAGTCCCTTGGTTTTCGTTGAACAAAGCCAATAGGGCCTTTGTCGCCTTTTTTTAGTTTGTTGTCATGCACGCGCGAGTCGCAGTTTTGTGCGCAAGCCGCATTCATGGAGGATATAAACACGGAGTTATAGAGTTAGCTTGGTGGCACATGACCTTTTTGTTCTTATTGTATTCGTTTTCGCAAAGCGCAAATATTATTTCATGACTACAACATGTGGAATTGTTGAGTGATCATAACAGTATCACATTAGATGCAGTGCATATTTTCCA
>JALNIO010001571.1:0-14431 GCA_023509875.1 Rugonectria rugulosa
CCACCAATGCTCAACGTTGGCTAAATAAGGTGGATAAAATAACAAGAAAAAGAATCAAATATGCAAGGTATCAATAGCAAAGATATTCGGATGCATGCCGCTTAGTCCATGATCAGAAGCGAGCGGTGTACTGGATGATTCGCTGAAGTTACTAACAGACCAAGCAGATACATATAAAAGAATCGCTACGAATACAAGTTTAGATAATTCTTATTAACTGATGAAAGATGCCTCTTAACTGGGTTTATTATCTCAGCCAGTTTGCTAATATGCTACTTGATAAGGCCGGAATGTTTCGAAGCCGCTTAGGTTCCAGGGCCGTTCTATTGAAATGGATAAAAGGGGTCCTTTGCTAGCAGCAAGGGACGTTCGTCTTTTGCAGCACGTTCCCAACCATGCATCGTATACAGCGAGGAGTTGAACACAAATCTTAGCATCCCATACTTGAAGCTCGGATGTATCCATCCGGATAGTTCCGTGGGGGTCATCTATATTTTAATGATGCTTTGGTGCTAAATGATCAATTCGCATAGTTGAGAACCGGAAGATCTAGGTTGGATGCAATGAATATTGCAATTCTCACCGTAAGCGGCAGCACCATACTTGCATTAAAGGGGATAAATTAATATAAAATATGCTACATTCCCACGTCCTCGAAGATAATACTTATTTGTCACTTTGCGAATTTGTGAACAAGTGTGTTCTTTATTAATGGATCCATTCCACGCAAAGGTATCTTCCGCGGAGGGTCGGGACGCGTGAGCGCCTCTAAGTCCGAAGGAACATCGGCATTTATTACTTCCAACGTGCCGATGTTGTATTCGACATACTCTTTATTTTATGTGTAACCAGGAAGTAGAGCTATTCTGAAGTGTTATTATAAATACCTCATGAGATAAGACGCTGGTTGGAAATTATGCCTCTCTTGGTTTTGATCACTCTCGTGTTTGTGAAAAGGGCTTCTTAATTTCTTTTAATTACTACCTGCATGTAGTTAGCAAGGTAAATGATAGTATGGTTTCACCTTGATGTCTCATGCGATTATTTACCTCTTCTGTCCATAAGATGAAGCTATAGCCACGTCTCGCATCTCACGGCACAGTATCTGGCCTTAGGTCCGTCTTGTTTTTGATCTCTTCCCGGATAGCTTTCTGCATCTGTTTGTATCACATCATTCTCAAATCTTTCCCCAATCGCTCCTTCGCATGCGACAACATCGACGTCAGTCCCCGCTTAAGTACAGATAAAGAGAAAACCGCCAAATGACGCCAGGTAACTAGAGGTTCATTTTTGCTCTAAGCAGGGCCTTGAGCGACTGTATCTTCATTAACAACCTCCCAATCTCTTGACGCTCGTCGCCACATGTGCCGCTGGCATCCTGTTTCAATAATGATTGTGTGAGGAGGACTGTCCACGGAGAAGCATTGTTTGTATCACCGTCCATCTGCGTTCCTTCATTTCTACTCTTCGGTTCTCTCACGGCACTGAGAGAGCTTGGAAGACCAACACTGCCTTCAACGGACTGAAATGCATCAAGAAGCATCTGCACTGCAGTGCAGATCTTGGTGCACGTTTCGTCCGCGGAGGGAAGCTCTCCGAGCTGCAGCCCCCACCCATGAGCGGCACGAATCGCCTGAGAGCGGTGTGGAGGCGGTCTTTCTGGCACTCGGTTCAGGTGACTTTCAAAATGGGTGAATACCAGGCTGTAGAGGCTGGTAAGGGATATATAGCAGCTTAACACAAGGAGCATTGTTGGTATGTCAACCGAGGCGGCCACAAATGGGACTGTCGTCATTGTAATCTCGTTAATCGACTCAAAAGATTTTCCAGACGCTTGAGTAGACGTTTGAATCTCAGTGAGATTTGCAATCTGTGCCGGCTCTTGCAACGGAGATGAAGAGCTCTCGTTTCTTGACTGAAAGACGCTGGAGCATTTGGGATGGTCTGATTCCGTCTTCTTGTCCAGCCAGACACCTTTGAGTGTTGAAATAAACTCCTGAGATAAGCTCAAGACTCTTCCAATTGGGTAATTGCTCAGTTGGTTTGGACTGGGCACGTCAGACCACGGATAGCCCTCGAGAGACCTCGATGTCTCGTGGATCTCGGCAACAAGAGTGGAAAGCTGCACTATGATATGGGAGCGTCCACAATCCGAGCGCCCCGGTGAACTCGACTGCTCTTCCTTGCCATCATCGGCTGAGATGGCGATGTTGGGTACCACCGAGGTGTTGTAGTTGTACGTTGTCGGAGAACCGGGGAGATTGCTGTCCGTTTGTAAAGAAGACGGGGTGAGGTCAAACAGATTTACTCCCGAATTGCTCCCCAGCTCGTTCCAGACGTCATTTTCGTTCATGAACGGAGCATTGGTCATATTGACGGTGAAGCCTAAGCTCTCTTCTACTTCCCGAACCCCAAAGTCCTCGCTCCCGCTCCATGTTGCTGCCAAGGCCGAAGGGGAATCCAGCAAGAGCCCCGAAAGAGACATCGTATCAACTGGCGGTGGGCTGTGTATCCGGGATTGAAGGAGCTCCGAGTTCTGTATCTTGTTGGCTGTGGATCTTTTGTCCGCCTTTTTGGCATCGCTGGTTCGTCTCGATTGGGTCCTCCGACCGAACACGCACGTCACCTGCGCGCGAACGCATCGGACGCACTGGTTATTTCCCGAGCGAGAAACTTCTGAAGAAGCAGTGCATTTGAGCTTCTGGGAGCGACAGCGGTCGCAGGAAGAGCGTATGGATTGGTAGTTATGCCGAGATGACATGTTTGCCAGGGTAACCCAGAGTGCCGGTAGCTTTGTGGAAGCTCTGTCTTTTGAGCGATGCAACAACTTGGCATATGTACAAACCTTGCAGTGGCAAGTAGAGGGCGACGGGATAGGCTACAGTCAAGATTCCGCCGTTGTCAGATCATTGGCGAGATGACGATATATGCCCACAAGGGTAACAAATATGAGGTCAGATATACGGACCACACACAACAGTTTAAGTATTTCCTCCGAGGTTGATGCTAAAGAAAATACTTTATTTTGACTAGGCAGATGCGCAATCCCGAGCTGGAAAGATGCCTCTTGCTGTACTTGTGAGTGGTACGCAACACTCACCGTAAGCCACGCCGCAACTCGACCAACGTGCTGCGGGCCGTGCCTGTCTGTCTGGCCAGGATTTAAGACGTCAGACCGCCCCTGGCTCTAATCCACTTTGTCCTACATGTAGGTGCGGGTAGAGGTGCGGTAGAGACAGAGGGCACAGCTCCTTAGTGTGAGTTCCTATGGCACTTCTGCAACCCAGCACAGGGGCTGACGGCTAAAGATCTATGATAGTTGCACACCATGAAGTGAGCGTTGTTTACATTGAGGCCGGTAGACGGCTACATAGGTAGTAATGACTATAGTCTGGTTTTATTGCGTTTAGGTCGTATAATCCTTCACCTAGGATTGCACAATGGGGGTCCTGGAAATGCAAATATTCAAATCTAATAGGACGAAGAACGTATGTCATCCAATCCGCTTGCCCGGTCGGAACCCGAGAGATGCGACATACATACGTTCTTCCTATCAGAGACTAGTGGGGTCAATAACTATGTGGCGGGTTGATAGGGTCTCTATGCTCAACATCGCAGATGGGATACGTAGTGGTCTGGTAAGTATCTGCCTGCCAAGGTTGTTGTGTTTGTGTTCTGCCACACCCTTGGTAAGGCTTAGCGGAGAGATGAGGTGGAGAGGATCACTCCAAAACAGCAACCAACTTACCCCATAGGTAATCGTATCGGGTGTTTTGGTGCAAGGTAGTTTGCTAACCATGCGTGCCGTGGGGGTTCTTTTCCAACAACACACCGTTGATACCTCTTGTCTCAATGTCTTCGTAGGTTGCGCGCTGTGTTGGGCCGAGTCAGGTCGCGTGAGGAGTCCGAAAATATCTGACAGGCCATGCGCCATGCTCTCTTTATTAACCAACAAATGCCTCAGAGAGGGATCCAAGGCATGGTAAAAAGAAAACCCCCTAAGGGAAATACTAAGGTAGCAGAACAGAATGGAAGCATCCTCAGCTGCTACTCGGCGAGATACCGTCCTACACGGAGGGTGTCTCCAAAATCGAGACACTAATTGCCCTATCATCTGAGACAATGCCCCCTGGGGTCTGGGGCCGACCTCGGATGCCATCTACCCCTACCAACACCCTCATTATTCGATTGGCCGGTTTCCGGACTCGTCTCGTGTACCAGACGCCGCATATGTACATAGAAGCATTGTATGACACGCGTGGGTGTTTCCATGGTCTGTATCGGACCGTCCATGTCCGAGACAAACGACGATCCAGACGGTAACCTGCCATGTTGGTGTCCACGTATGGCTCGAAAGCGGAAATACGGTACTTGCGTGTGCTCCAATACACTTTATGACCAGACATCAGCTCAGCGTAAGCCGGGAATCGGATCCATTGGCGCCAAAAGACCGTGCCGTGCCGGTTTAGCCAAGCGATCACTTTGGCAGCCCTGCGCGTATGAGATCTCTTTCCCTGGCGTCCTTCCCCGGCGACTTATGTGTTGTCACGGAACTGCACCCGGTAGCCCGAGCATCAGCCCAACTGCAACTCTACAAGCAATGCTGCTTGGTGCCACTTTGACCACTCCTGTCACATTCTACCTCGCCACAGAATCACAGGGCGACGCCATTATCCACGAAGCCCTCGCTAAATTGGGAGCGCGGCGTGGCCCGCCTCAGGCCCCCAGGTCTTCTTCTTAGCGGAGTTGCTCATCCCCTGTCCAAACAGGCCTTAAGGCATAGAAGCAACAGAAAACGCCACATACGAGGCTAATCTGCCAAGCAGCGGGTAGATCCGTCTCTGTTCTTGGTTGCTTGGCGTGTCTTGACAAGTTAGACGGTTCAAAACGGGAGAGCTCAAAACGGGAGAGCCAAGAGTCAGCCCTTTCGCGCAACTGATGAAGCACGAGTGTCAAGTAAGTACGCTGTACTGTATACTGGTTCAATGACTCCTGGTACTGATCCCAGGTCCCAGTCGAAAGACGCCGAGTCTCAGCTGCCCAAAAGGGCGCAGAATCATCCCTCGCCAGGCGCACCATCCTACCAAACTTGTGCGCATGGGTCTTTTCTTCACTTCCTGGTGGCGAATCTCCTGATCTAGAATGCTTACGTAGTATTCGAGCGTAAAGCAAGGCGTCGAGGACCCACGCCTGTAGTTTTTCGGAATGTTTGACAGGTCTCAAATACGATACCGGATACCCTGTCGCCGATAGACATTCGAGGCCTTCCGATGCCTGCATGTAAGCTGAACAAGTCTCCGGACGCAAGTTTGATCCCTTAAGTGCTTTTACAGTAACGTTTCTTTCATCGTGCGTCAGCTTCACGTGGTGCAGACGTGCCGGAAGGATTACTCAGGAGAAGAGCCTCCGTCTTTCGCACCACTCCAGAAGTCCAGAGAGGTCCCAACAGGGGGTCTATAACTGAACATTGTGTATTGTGCGCAGCATCATGCCATGAACGGCTAATGCCAAAGTTGAGAAACTGAGCTCAGACACGTAATTTGCTGCTGATCCCTCTCTGGACAGGGATGCTGGACCCTCTACCAAAATACTCGCACATGCAGCTCACGTAGATTTTGAGATAATCTCTACGTAGTAGGTCTGTCAGACCACATCTAAACAAGCCATGCCAACCACCACGTGTGGGTGCTTCCTAACAGGACACGGCATTTGCCGCATTTCACTATGAGCTATCTGGTCCTCCATTTCTGCTGCACGTCATTGCAAATTCCACGGCCACTTTAGTGAGTTCATCGTATCCATCGTATCTAAAACCCTGATAATTAGCCTATAAAACGACGTGGCGCCATCACCTCCAACTTTGAACTTACCATCCAACGTTTGCCACTCAGAGCCCGCGGTACTCATCGACCCCGGAAACAGTTCGTCAGAGGGAGTTGGCCAGTTCGAGATTAGATCAGCATCCAGAGCCGGGAACTGCAAGCCGAAGCTGGTGGGGTTGTCTGTTCACGCACACGTCAGGTCCTACAAACGTGTCTCGACTTGCCTCCCCGCCGTTAAGCGAGGATCTTGCGTACGACATACTCACCTTGACGATAGCTGTTGATGCTCGAGCTGGCATACGGAGAAGGTAAACCAAAAGAATTACTCGTGTCGATTCCCGAGTCTGTGCTGCAGGTGTTACTACCCCCAAGAATCACTGCCAAGGCCCGGGCAGCTTTGCGTGCCTCCTTGGAAGAGCTGCTGGACTGGAGCCAGATGTCATACGATCTCCTGAGAGATGCTAGGATGGCTTCTTCCATGGGCGATTCAGGGTCACCGTGAGACGCCTTTCTACGAACGTTCTGCAGATAATAGCAGAGAATGCTCGTGGCGAGGAGAAAGTCGTGGTTTATGAGCGAAGACACCCTCCACCTCTCCTGGTACAGCTGGCAGAATGGTTTCGTCTCCTCCTGGAGCATGTGCTGATGATCCAGGAGTTTTAGAGCCGATTCCAAGCATATGCGCCTAGAGTCGCCGTACTTGGCTGGCGGGCAGAAGATGTACTTGCGATGCAGCACAATCTTTGCTCGGTAAAAGATGGTCTCAAGAAGTACCTTCTGCATGATGATCTGAGGTGAGTCGGTGATGCAACGGGCAATCGAGCACCACCTAAGGCATTCCGGGATAGACTCGCGCGCCTCATCCAGCTTCTTGTCCATTTTCATCACCTCAGTGTAAGAGTACGGTCTCACATCGGCGGCAAAGTCCCATATATACCCAATATTCGTCATTAGTCTAGCCTTGACGAGCCGGTAAAGCATGGGCGTGAGATCCGTCTCAGGTCGTGATGAGGGCAGTACAGTAGTGCTTTTGTCAAAGTCATTATCTTGGAGGTTCGAGGGCTCGCGTGTGTCGGTCTGCCACTGCTTGATCAACCGAGGCAGTCCCATTTGCGCAGAAATGCCCAAGTCCATTTCCACGATAGTTGCCCAAACTCGCTTCCTCATCTCGGAGGTAAAGGGCGACATTCCCTTGAAATGTGTCGGATCTCGATGATAGCCCATATGCATGGCGAGCTGGACGGTGGTGCCCATGAGAATCCAGATGCCGATCTCGGCATCGGTGCTGAGGAAGAGCTCTGCCGCAATGTACAGCATCAGCGTTTCCAGGACGTAGGGGCCTCCCTTGGCATAGTTTCCAAGGGCGAGACATTGCGCAATTCTCAGCCTAAAGGTATCCGCCATCTTCTGCAGGTCTTGTTCCATTGAGAGAGCCACGGGCGCCTGGGCACTGGGGTCCAATCGGAATTTTTGGAACTGGGTAGCCAGACACATGATGGTGAATAAAAGACCCAGCCAGATGAGAGGCGTAGCTGCTGGGTTCTCCCAAAACTCCTCATACTAGAGATGTGTCAGTAGGGCAACCGCATATGGTTGGAGGGTTATAGAACGAGCTTCCATACCTCCCTGAGAAACTGCACGCTGTGCAACACGGCTGTGACGTCGCAGTCAGCTTAGCGAAATACCTGACCCATTGTGCGGCAGAATTACCAGGAGACATTTCGAACGAATTAAAGTAACGGGAGACCAATCGGTCCACTACCGGGCGTGCAGGCATTGACGCCAGTATCTCTTCCTTGGTAGCGAGCTTGAAACAACCATGCAGTAGCTGCGGCCCAGTAGTATCCGGGGAAGCAACATCGTCGGCCTGATGCTCCGGGTGGATAGCTTCCTCATTGTCGAAATGGTCCTTGAGCTCAGCGATCCCATCGAGAACAGCAGCCCAATGGGCACTGCTCACGTAGCTTGCCCCTCCCCCCGTCAGCTGCATGCTGCCGTAGTCGGCAGGTGGCGTAGTGGTGCGGGGGAGTTCATCGACGGGTGTAGCGAGCGGCGATGAGTCCGAGGCGTGTGCTACACTTGGGGAAGCAGGCGTTGCTCTAGGCTGAGGCGTTGAGTGGCTGGCTGACGATTGCTGCATCAGATCCACGACCAAGCTCTCAAGGTGACGGATCCGATCCTGGGTGGTAACACGGGGCCGGTGTGCCGCCTCGCTGGCCGACGATGGCCTGTCCGAAGCGTAAGTGCAGGAGGAGCCGAGTTCACGCTGGGTGCAACTGCTGCATGGCCGTTGACGGTCACACCGGAGCCTGGCGGATGTAGAGTCAGCAATTGCGTGAGCGCGGGGGCGGAGACGGAAGCAAAGACGGGCACATACTTTCTCCTCCTACACAGATTGCACGAGAGCTGGGGCTTCTCTCGCACTCTGCTCGAAGGAAGACGGGCTCTGCCCTGGGGAGTCTTTCCCGGTCCCCACTCAGGAGGGCGATCTTCCTGGTTCGGCATGGATGTTTAGGACTTTGGTACTGTATGTCCAGTAGAGTAAGTATAGACGGCTGTCTGACGATGGCCTCGGAGATGCCGCGGATGCCAAGGACAGTGTACCGTGCCGTGGAGGACGGAAACGTAGTCGCACGCAGGGCCGTTACGGAGCAAGGTTGGTGAGAGGATCGGAGCATCGAATGCTGGAGTGCATCATTGGATGGCCCCACGAATATAAGCAACCGTCTGTAGCGTCCAGGCCCTTGACCAACACGCTATGAGAGCTGACGTACGCCCAATACGACCCCTGTCCATCTCCACAGGATAGCAGATCCGTGGGTGACGGGCATCCGCACTCAGGTCCGTTCCGATCCTCCGCTCCGGTCCTCCGCCCCGGCCCTCCACGCCGCTCAACTACCATGCCGCACGTCTACCCAGGGGCACAGGGGGTGAGAGTATTCAGATCCCAAGCCATAAAATCTCTCTCTTTTGACAATGAAATGATCTGAGAAAACCACCACTCGCCGTTGCGGATCCACAGACAAAGGATTCATCTGCATGCTTCTCAAATACGACGCTCCTTGACATGTGGTGAGATACGGCAAAGCCTTTCCGAAAAAGCACCAAATAGGCACCTCTAACGTCTCATGCAGGATGAATACCACCGCGACCGTCTTTCGATTCGACTTCTAAACTATCTCGCCATTATCCATCATCTTCTCCAGCCACTCGCAGTAGACTAAGCTTAGGAGACAGCATTCGACAGCGCCCCAGATGTCTGCATCACCTCTCCAGGCCCATCAACTAGAGGCCAGCAATGGAGGCGCCGGCACAGACACTGAGGGGTTAGACAAGCCCTCATCGTCCGCTGGGACAGTCTTGGACGAACAGACTGCAGACCCAAACGTTGTTGACTGGGATGGCCCCGATGATCCAGCAAACCCCCTCAACTGGTCGGGCTCCAAGAAGAACTTGCACGTAACTCTCGTGAGTCTCTTCACGCTTGCAGCGTAAGTGCCGTGCCTAGCTCAACTCGCCCGGGAGATGTAGTAGGAACATGGCTGACTCTTTATCCCAGAAACCTCGCGGCAACAATGTTCGCGCCTGGAGCATCAGAGCTGGCAACTGATTTCGGCATCACCAACTCCACCGTGGAGGCCATGACCGTCAGTCTTTATGTTTTTGGCTTTGCTTTGGGTCCCCTCCTACTCGCACCTCTGTCCGAGTTATATGGCCGTCTCATCGTGTACATCTTTTGCAACATTGTCTATGTTGGTTTCACCATCGGTTGTGCCTTCAGCACCAACGTTGCCATGTTTCTTGTATTTCGAATCATCTGTGGTTGTGCTGCCTCAGGTCCCATGAGCATCGGTGGTGGCACAGTCGCCGATTTGTTCCCCCAGGAGAAGCGAGGAAAGGCCATGGCAATGTTCACCACAGGGCCATTGTTGGGTCCCGTATGTGCTTGATCGAAGACATATCACATGCTCTTGCTGACTTTGGAGACAGGTTATCGGACCTATCATTGGAGGTTTTGTGTCTGAGTATGCTGGGTGGCGATGGACCTTTCGTATCATTTTGATCATGGTAAGTGGCACTCCCACAGTCTCAGCGAAAAGACACTCTAACAACCTTTGTAGTCTGGCTTAATTGGCATCGTCACTGTCATCTTCATGCGAGAGACGAGCCACACTGTTATCTTACAGAGAAAGACGCAGCAATTGCGAAATGAAACAGGCAATGAGAAACTCAGACCCAAGCTGGCCAGGGAAGAGACACCAAAACAAATGTTTGCTCGCGCCATCGTCCGACCGCTCAAACTTCTCATCTTTTCCCCAATTGTTCTACTGGTTTCCCTCTACACTGGTATCCTATTTGGTCTGATATTCCTTCTCTTCACTACCTTCCCGGATGTTTTCGAAGACGTTTACGGCTTTGATCCCGGTGTCGCTGGCCTGGCCTATCTTGGTCTCGGAATAGGCATGGTCCTCGGCTTGGTCCTTTTCTCTATCCTGAGTGACAAGCTCCTGGGGCAAGGCAAAGGTGACAAGATTGTCCGACCAGAGGATCGCCTTATTCTCATGAAATGGTTCGGCCCAATCACACCAATCGGCTTATTCGTCTATGGGTGGACCGCTAGGGGAAGCATCCATTGGATCGTGCCCATCTTGGGAACTTTCATCATCGGCCTGGGAGCTCTGTTCGTTGTAATTCCAGGTCAAATCTACCTGGTCGACGCCTTTGGAGCTGAAGCTGCTGCGTCAGCTATGGCGGCGAACTTGCTTGTTCGTTCTCCCTTTGGCGCTTTCCTAGATCTCACTGCGTCGCCGCTGTATGAGAAACTTGGCCTGGGCTGGGGAAACAGTGTGTTGGGTTTTATCTGCCTTGCATTCACGCCTGTGCCGTGGCTGTTCTACACCTTTGGTGAGAGGCTGAGAACTCGTTTCCAGGTCAACTTGTAATTCATCAAGTACTATTTACGTGCAGTCGGCAGATGTCTTTGCTTACACTATAGAGAGCGGTTTTAGATAGTTCTATCTTTAAATACTATATTAATTACATTTTCTTTTTCGCAAACATGGAATCATGCTAAACGGTGCATATGCACCAAGCTCTCCACACCTTGGTCCGAATTCACGCTAATAAATGCATCTGTGTGAAGCGCCTTCTAATAGTTGAGCTACATTTATTCCTATACTGATTCAGGTTATCACTTTGCACCGTAAACTATCAGAACCTCTTGATTTACTCGGGATAGTATAGTGTGGGCAATACAAGCATAGAAGGATAGGCTATAGAGCGCCAAAAGTGTTCATTTATAAGTGCAAATATGAAATCAATATCATACTCAAACTATTCATCTACATAATCAGAAAGGAAAGCTTACTGAACAGTCCAGCGTCCCTCCCAGTGACCATCGATGTTCAGCTGACCCAGATCATCAGACTGCCAGTTCTCAGCCTCAAACGAGATCTTCTCGTCACCAACGTAAAAGCCTTCAATAATAAGGCCGAGGTTGTTCTCCGAATTGCCTCCAAGGACGACTGTCTCATTGTCATGGTTTGCGTCTGTGAAGACTGCAAATCTGCTGCGACCTATTCCCGTGGACGACGGGCCCAATTCCTCGACCCAGATGTTCTTGAAGATCAAGTTGTCAATGTTGTTCAAGGGATTAATGCCTAGTAGAGCAGGACAGATGCCCTCGCATCTCCAGTTGGTGATGTTGTAGTTGGTCAGGTTCTTCGTGATGTCCGCGGTTGAGGTTGAGTACTGATCAGTATAGCTGGCTGCGGAAGCAACCAAGGCACGAGGCCAAACCGTCTCCTGTCTAAAGTAACGAGTGTGAAGTACGTCGACGGCATTCACGGTGACGTTGTCCACATCCCGGCCGTACCAGCCAAATTGTACAATGGGCGCGTTGTTGGTCTTCCAAACCGTCATTTTCTCGCACAGGACATCTCCGTAATAGGTCTTGATGCCATCGTCGCCAACATGATAGAAGACATTTCGCACGTATGAGCCGGGATACATCTGAATACCATCTGTCTGACCGAAGAAAGCACCGACCTGCTTGTAATCGGAAGCATCGACCGAAAATGAGTCGAGATCACCGTAGAAATCCATGGAGTTGAAGGGGGGTGCGTTCGTGGTTAGACCGTGGAGAGTCCATTTGGCGCCCGAGGCGCTCTTTCCACGCCACATCTTCAACGAAGTATCATCAGATTTGACGTTCTCATAGTTTTGAGCAGTGTTGGCTTGGTAGACATATTGCTCCCCAGATAAAACACCGAAGCCCGTGGCGCGGAGGTCGAGGGCAAGAGAATTGTACTCAATTGCACCCTTGACGTAGGCACCTGGTGCTAGATAGACCCAAGTAATGGAAGCAGAAAGGTTTGCATGTGCCGAACCCGTAAGCCAGTAGACTCCTGGAGGAAAGTAAAGGGTCTTGTTTGTGACTTGATCCAGACCCGTCACCAAACCCTGGGGAACCTCGTATGTGTCATCTGTGAGGTCAGGAATGTACTCTTCATCCGGGAAGGGACTCGTAAAGATGAGAAGGGCATTCAACGGCTCGATTCCCACGATTGGCATGGTGTCGTTATCGTACGTTTCGACGTAGTTCGTACCGCTCGAGTTCTTGTTCTGGACGTAACCTGTGGCCGATTCTGCTTGGTTGGCTCGATACTCCCACAAGTTGTCCTGAAACTCCACTGAGAAGCGATGCCCATCCTGACTGAAGGGCACTACAATGAAGACAGCGTCCCCATCGCTCGTGACGTTGAAATCTAGATTGCTGGGCCGGATCTGGACGTTGGACACATCAACAGAGCCACCATCCCGTCGTGTGATTTTCACTGTGGTATTCTCAGTCGTAAGATATTGCGTCCAGGCCATGTCAACGCCAATATCAGGCTCAATGCCGATCTGGTCGTCCACATCACAGATGGAATCGGGATCATCTGGCTTGCAGATGGGGCCATTTCCATTGCGAGGAATGGACTCGTAGATGAAGGAGTTGTAAAACTGCTCAGGTGCAGAGGCCGCTGCTACTTGGACGTTGTATAGGTGGGATTGGCGGACGTTGCCGAGTTGAACGGGACTATTGGTGTTGATCTCGCCAGTCGCGTGCCACCATGTTTTGAGCACATCCGTGTCGGCAGTCTCGTTGACTACTATCCGCGTTAGAAATAGATAGACTTGCTTTATGTGATAAAATGCTTGCCTGATGTACTCTCACCCCGCGAGTATTTGAGCGCGCGGCTTGGTGCGGCGAGACTGAAAGTCAACGCAATTGTCGCTAGAGCCTTGAAGAACATTTTGGTAAGAAGTGAAGAATGAACGACCCAGGGAAGCCCCTCAAAGCAAAAAGGAAAAAGAGCGACAAAGAAGAGAAGTCACGAAAAAGATCAAAGGGCCTGCCTTGGCTTGCGTGTTCAACCTCTTACTTCGATTCAAGCGATTCTCTGGAGTCTTATACAAGGGACGAAACAAACCAAGGATCTGCTTTAGTGTTTGACGGATGAAGCGCCTTGATTGCCGTCCCCTGCATGACACCACTTGTTAAACCGCAAAGAGTAAGTCCTCATTCCTTCGCTCGGTACCATCCACTTATTCAATATTAAGGGCCAGCACCTCCACTGGAATTAATCTACTGCTTAGCTACGGATTCGGTAGGTGGTAGATGCATCTAATGTTGAACATATAAAATGATCCGGGAAGGGAAACAGACTCAAGCCTTGTATGCGCCCTTCTACTTCAAATAGAGAGAGGATTTTAGGTGGTAGTAAGTGGCAATAAAAAAGAGAAGTAAAACGAACATCAAATTTGGATATTTGTCGCTTTAATTGGCCTGGTCCTCCAAAATCCTGTAGAGCAGACCTCTCCAGAAAGCCACAGCCCAGCCCAGACACTATTATCCGCAACCGTGGGACCAGTACTCTATGTCGTCACCAGATAACCCTTGAAAATATCACTAATTCCTCCCCACAGCCTCACTCACGACCCGATCAGCTCATCTTTGATAGGCAACTCGACGCGACTCAATCAACGCATCGAGTAAGTTTGAGTTGCATATACACGCGATCATCCGGCGTTGAGATGGGGAAAATCTTATATTTTCGTTAGATATATTCGTTCACTTAAAAAGCCAATTGCGTGTCAGCATAACAAAAGTTTCTCTTCCCTGGCGTCTTAAACGAAATGCGAGCCAACACGTTCATGGATTTATGAACATGACACAAGGATGCGATCCCAGCAGAGCCTTTGAAACCACGACTTCTAAACAAGAAGAGTAAAAAAGCGTGTGTGCAATACGAAATATTTATCTCATTCTTGGCCGATGTCAGCTTATTATTTGGCTATGAATCATTCCAGTCATTTGCCCCGCTGGCTGATCAACTACAAGATTGTCAATCTCTGATGCCAGTGAATACTCAAGATGCATGAAGAAATATCTCCTAATCGTATAGCTTCCTACCATCATTTTGCCCCTAACGAGGACGCGCTACCAGGAATGATCTTGATCGCTGAGTACCAAATAAGGTAGGTGAGTAGAGAATGATAGGTGAGTTTAGATGGCACACGATGTCCTATCAAATATTGAATCAGTCAGGAAGAGGTTTTTTTTT
>JALNIO010001575.1:0-110160 GCA_023509875.1 Rugonectria rugulosa
AGAAAAGACTGCTTTATTGGCGACGAGGACAGAGATGCATATAGAAAGATTCTCGATGGGATTTTGGACGGCGCCGAACGGGAGAGCATCTGGCAGGCTGACTAACCGTATATATGGTATCTTAGAAGATCATTTATAATCAGTCCGATTGTCGAGATCACGTCCGCGGTCGCACACGAGAAGGCCGATGGTTAAATATCTCCCGAGCCATCGTATACGCTATCACGAACCAGACTGACAGGACTTCCTTCCTCCCTCAGTTATCAAGCACTCATCTTCCTCTTTCATCGAACTTAGGTTCGCTCCTGTTGAAGCTGCCGCCTGATTGAGCCTCTTCTGTAGGCTGAGTAATCAGAAGTGCTATAGCTCGATTTGCATTTTGAACCACAATCTTAGTATATCTTGCTATTCTAGGCGACTTTCAATCTCAGCCACAGCTTCGCGCTCATCGGAATCCCAATACGACGTGGTAATTTCGAAATGAGTCAGAGAACAGACACGATCGCAGCTTACCTCGGCGCCTTGAACCATCTTTGAGGGTGATGCCATGGGAAACGAGCCCTGGCATACAGGGCTCTTTTAGCATTGCACCTGTCTAAAGGAGAACATGGCACACATCTCAAAAGAAATCCGACAATATTTCCCATTGTCGCTGGATAAGACTGGATGTTGAATACTCAAGTCGGGTCCTACCGTGTTCTGGAATAACCCCTGCAAAAGGCATAGGGCGAGTAACCATGGGGTTTCGAGTTGATAGGACAAGCGGAAAACTGATAGAGAATAGTAATCAACATCTAAGAAACCCATCTAACCTGGGCATCAGCTTAGCTGGCCAAAGGGCGGTTCCGCCCGACGAACAAAGATGACCACAGAAGAGATTGGCAAGAGGTCGCGCGCAACGATACTCAAAGCGAAGCATGTGTATCTAAGTGAACCCAGAAACGGCAAACAAGTTCTTTGTCGATCAAGCTCCGACTATACAAGCGGTTTAGTGTTGATAAGGGTTTGTTTCTTCCTCAAGTCCAGGTTTCTTGGCATCTGATTTCAGCCATATGCCCGAGAATCCCGAGCGTATCAAAGAGGTTGGAAAGACATATCGCTGCCGCTCTGCAAGACGCATGAAACGCGGAAACTAGACTGCAAATATTGTCGGGTCGAGCTTGTGTCTCAGGACTCGATACGGTTGGCTGTCACCTCAAGATGATGGCACCAATTATATGGCACAGCAGATATAAGTCGAACAAAAGATCCTCCCAGCGGTGCTAACATCGGGCCTCGGCAGATTCTACTGCTGCAAAGTCTCACCGACAGAACTTGGCGAAATCTTTAAACCACCAATGAAGTCCATCGACCACTTCCTCCGTCGAGGCTCGTATCACCTCGAAACCAAAAACTTACTGCACGATATCGCGGTCGAGATAAATTTGGGACTTCCCGTTTCCTACCCTCACGTCCGATCCTTGAGTCTCTTGGCCAAAAAAGGTTCCTTTCTTAACCCGTTCTCAGCCCAAGATCAGCAGCACTCAAAAAGGAGCAGGGGTCCCCTAACTATAAAACATCACCACCAATTGGCCCAGCGTCTCGACGCCCCAGTTGCTCTATTAGGCAGGTTCCCTTGGAGGTTGTTCCCCCACACTCGGCCCCTGGAACCTAATGCTTTAAGCTTGAAGAGAAGGTGATCCGAAGGCGTTCGGAGTCCGGCACCCTCCACCGTGGTCGTGCCTCGAGTCTTTACTGGACTTGTGCTCTACCTGAACCCCCCTGGACCTTGGCATACCAACAACGCTTCGGGGTTGTCCAAACCAAAACGGCAGAGGAGCTCCGAGAACGATGCGAGCTCACCTGCATAGACCCTGGGAAGAAAGATATAGAGGGGGTTCCACTGTTCAGATAACAGCTCAAGTGCCTATCACGACGCCTCGTGCGCGAGAGAATCGAAGGGAGCATCGCACCGAAGGGCTCGCCAGTGAGAGAGCTCGGTGACTGTATCCGGAGATGCGCAGGATAGCACAGTCGGACGAGTTGGAGCTTTCTGGCATGGACAGATGAGGGTATTCGTGGGTTGCTCAATCCGAAACCTCCTTGCCGCGACTATATATATCACACTATTTCCTCCTCATATTGACTATTCAGCACCTCTCGAAGCCTTCAACATTCTCTTTCAAGGACAACAAAGATGAAGTACGCCGTTGCTACTCTCCTTGCCATCTCTGGCGCGGCACTTGCTGCCCCTGTTCCTGAGCCCGTAAGTAGAAACAACCCATCATTGAATCTCAAAAGACACTCGTCTCACATTTTCCAGACTGGCATCCCCAGTGAGTCCAGTGCTCGAACGCAGCTTGCTGGGCTCACGGTTGCGGCCTCGACCAACACCGACTCTTATGATCGTGACCTGTTCCCTCACTGGATCACCATCTCCGGAGCCTGCAACACCCGGTACGTTGTGCAGCATTTCTTCTGGTCAAATCATACGTGATGCTGACTGATGTACACAGTGAGACTGTCCTCAAGCGAGATGGGAGCAACGTCGTGACCAACAGCGCCTGTTCCGCTACCTCCGGAACCTGGTACAGTCCCTACGACGGCGCCACCTGGACCGCTGCCAGCGACGTCGACATTGACCACATGGTCCCTTTGTACAACGCCTGGGTCGTAAGTCAAGCCCCCTCACTCTCTTCCAACTTGTCATCCCTTCTAACATCCCGTCAAGTCTGGCGCCGCATCCTGGACCACCTCCAAGCGCCAGTCCTTCGCCAATGACCTCACCCGCCCCCAGCTCTGGGCCGTCACCGACAACGTCAACCAGGAGAAGAGCAGCTCGTCGCCCGACGACTGGAAGCCCCCGCTGACCAGCTTCTACTGCAAGTACGCCAAGAGCTGGATCGCCGTTAAGAGCTACTGGGAGCTCACCGTGACGAGCGCCGAGAAGTCTGCTCTCGCGGACATGCTGGACTACTGTTAAAGAGGGGGTCATCGAGTGGTGTTGGGATCTTATCAAGTGCTCATGTCAAACACTAGTAGAGACGACCTACGTCTGAGGAAGAATGGCGATTCGCAGTGAAGGACATGTTAGATCATGAAGCATTGTTATGATACAACGACATCCCTAGTCCTTTAATGACAAGACTGTTAAATATCTCATGATCCTGACATTAAAAGAAAAAAGCTGTACGTTCATCACAGAAAAAATGACACCATCCATTGTGATAAATAGAGACAAACTCGTTTCTTGTCGTCGTCAATACATTAATGAAATCTAGTTTTAATAGTACCCAAACTCTTCGTCTTGTGATTTTTCATAATACATTCCCCCTCTTTCCCCCAATCAACTCATCTGTTTGTTTATACAGTAGTAGAATTCAATAAAAGCGCACACAAAAAGGGTATCAGGACTCAATGAGCAGCTACCACAAAGTCAGGGAAAAACTCCAAATCTCATGCCCACGATTCAGGGCTCCTTATCCCACGAGAGACAACGCCATTTCCCTTGTATAGTAGTTGTTTGTGCCAGCAAGGCGTCAAATTATGTCGGTCGAAGTGTAATGTCCCCCTCCTCGCCACCACTCAGCTCCATATCTCCATCGCTCAGTTCACCTCTTGCGGCTCGTTGAGCAAGGTCCCTCTCAGCATAAATCTCTTGCTTGCGAGTCTCGGCTGTTTGAAGACAATCAACGTATGTTCTAAACTTGACAATTTCTCGAAGCAGATACGCGCTCTTGCGCTCCCAGTTAGCCATGGCTTTGTTGGCGTTGGCACCACGAGGAGTGAATGCCAAAAGCATGGGGCTGCGCAGCTGGTTATGAGTTTGGAGCTCGGCCTCGATGCCCTTGACATAGGTATCCAACGTCTCAAGTTGACTAGCCTCAGACATATTGCTTGGACGCATGCTCTGAGTTGGCGGCGACCAATCAGAAATGTGAATGCGGTCGCCCGGCAACTTGCCACGACCACTGTTGTTGGTGAAGGCGCCGGTAACATGATCGAAGCTCGATCCACGGAAGCTAGCACTGGTAACACTGGATCTTCGGCCGGCAGCAGCGCTACCAGGTCGAGAGCTCTTATCCCGAGCCGTCTCGTTGATGACGGTGACAAGAGCATTGTTCACAATCGCTTCGCTCCATCCATACTCGATGTTGCTTATTCCACCGATCAAGGGGTGCGTGCTGAGACGTGCACTCCAGTAATTGACCGTGTTCACGAATTCCTTCCCAATCTCAGGTGTGCCAACTTGGAACAGGTGGACAGCACCGGTGGGAAGGCTCAGAGCCCAAACGTGCGGTCGCGTGCGAGAGTAGCCAGGTGGGGGAAGAGCAGATGCGAGGGTCTGTCTGAGGCTGAAAGTACCCATGTTAGTGGCATTGTCTTGCCAGTTTCCACCTCCCACGACGGCAGTGCCAGCATTCTTGCGGCTCTTTTGTCGCATGGACTTGTTTGGAGTGAAGGAGAATAGACTCATCTGCCCCTTTTGGATGACGGCAAACACTTCAGTCCAATGACGGTCCTTGGCTTTCTTCTCGACGCCATCAAGATGATGCTTGTGGATGACCATGCCTTCCTTGACCCAAGGAGGACCAGCCAGCTCCAGAGACTCATCCTCCAAAAATTGCGTCGAAGGAATGTCGGCACTGAGAATAGACTGCGAACCATCCCCATACAGATCTTCGTCTCGGATAATGGCCTGACTCAAGGCATTGGCAAAACCAATTGACTGCTGGAAGTCTCCGCGAGGGACGGACGAGCCAAAGGAATCCTGTGACACCGAGGTTTGAGTCCTGCCAAGTGAATGGCGACTCCAAGTGGCAGAGGAGCCTGCGGGGCTCCAAATCGAGTTGCCGTCGTCAAAACTTGTACGACTCGAGGAGAAACCGTTGTGGCCGATTCTGGGCCGGGATCGACTCTTGGAGGTCCACCTTGCTGTGCTGGCCCGGCCACTCTCGTTGATACGGCCACGCATAGAGAGCTGACTCTCAGACGGCGCTTTACTGAGAACACTCGGTGTTCTCTTGAGCATGCTCATGACTGAGACCTCCGCTGTTTGAGGCCGAAAGGTTGATGTTCCTCTCGGCTTCGGCACCAAAGAGCGGCAAACGCTCATCCCTAATCGATGTGTAAATCCCTTTCAGGACAACTTCGATCTGCTCTTCCCAAGCTTTCTTGGATCCGCTGAAGGGGGCCTTGACCAAGGGTCCACAGTCCTCATCCTCCGGCAGAGTACCCGAGTCAGCACGGGGCGGCGGGCGGAAGGAATTCCTAAACGACTTCCTCTCTTGTTCTGGCGGTGTTTGCTGATCCTCGTTGAGAACGCTGTTTCTCTCTGGTAGAATGCTGGGGCGGTGGAAAGCATCGGGAGCCGACTCGGCGACGGCTTGTGTTATAGTCGTCATCGTATTTTTGATGAACTGACCACGGGTCATCTTCTGTTCGATATCTGCCATGTGCAGATCCGTGTTCAGAAGCATGATAGAGTAGCAAATAGTATGAATAACATCTAAACCATTGTCAGTCTCACATGACGAAAAGAACAAATGCAGGTCTTACCTGTCGCCTTGAATCCATGATTCGGGTTGCAGTCACACCAACGCTTAGAAAAGGCTACAAGAATACGATCGACTTGCTGTGTCTCGGCGCGGAATACCAGTCGACAACAGACCTGTCGAAGCGCATGAACGATGCTATGATTCTTAAAATCATAGAGCTCCATGTAGGCTTGCAAAGTTCGTTGCCTGATAGGGCCCTCTTCTCCCATCCACGAAGCAGCCTTCTCCTTGGAGATGAACTCTTCGTTGCCGTCGTATATCCTCTGCGCCTTCTGGCGATCATCTTCGGTAGGGTCTCCAAGCACGAATTCTGGTTCATCCAGGGGCTTGGACTTGATAGACTCAAAAGTGCCCAGTACTTTGGGGCTGGGGTCGGCAGAGCTTTCGATTCGGACGCTTGGGGGAGCACTCATAGCAGACTTGTAATCAGTGCCGGTACTGGCTGATGCTGCAGGGCTTGCCGCCCGAGCCCCTTCGATGGGCAAAGCCAGGTTCGAACGATTGAGCTCATCTTCAGAGTCAGTCTGGTCGGAGCGAATTGCCTTCTTGCCACGAATGGTACTGTCATTAGCAGAATCAGACGTGTCCTTGCCTTTCGGTGTAGAATCGTATGCAGAGCTTCTCGACTTGCCCTTGGATTTCTTTCCGGAGGGGCTATCATGGCCGAGCTCATTATCACTTCCTCCATCAAGATCCAGGAAGGAATTGTTTCTGGTCTCGAAGCCTTTGGTCGGTCGCTGAGGTGGAGGACGGGATGGGGTGTCCATTTTGTTCGACTGGGAGAGATAGTCGTCCGATTCAGCGTTGACCTTGCGGATTCTGGCATTGGGACTTGGCGAATAGTCAGGAGAGAACTCTCTCTTGTACTCGGCCCTGTCTGCCACGTCGTCCCCTCCAATTTCGGGTGATAGATTGGAGATGTCTGCCAAAGGTGATGGACCCTGAGGCGTGCCTTGACCATTGGGACCCTGTCGTAGGTAGGGGTTCATAACCTGCCGCAAGCTGCTGACAGGGCTCGGCTCGGGAACAGGAACAGTAGCGTCTGAACCAGGTGCAACTTTGATGGGAGCAACGCGTGGCATTGGTGGTGTAGGATTCGACGTGGGCAAGGGCGGAGGCTCTTCGGTAACCGACTTCTTGCGTCGACGGAAGAACGAGGACGGACGTTTTTGCAAGGCGGGATGATGGGAGTGCGAGGAGGACGTATCTCGAGATGGCGGCGTCGCGGCATGGACGTGTTTGGGAGCTACAGAAGGGTCTGTCGCTGGGGCAGGGTGGGGAGCAGCGACAGCGTCGTGATTGCTGCTGCTGCTGTGCGAGCTGACCCTGGAACCGAAAACTCTCCTGAAAAACCCAGGACGCTCTTTCGCGGGTGCAGGAGCTGGCACCGCTGCAGGAGTCGGGCCTCCGTGCACGGTTGCATCCTTGGTTTTTTCATATCCAACGTGAGGTGCAGGTGCCGAGTCGAGGTCCAAAGCGGGCAGCGCAGGAGGAGTTGCTGTTTCTCGTATATTGCTGTTGCCGCCGCTCTTGCTGCGGGCGGAAACACTCCGCAGGGACCTGCTGCTCGGCTTGTGCTCCAGGGGTGGAGGTTCGAGCGGTGCCGGAGGTGGTGGCGGGACGGACTGCATCGTGGGGACTGTCGAGGCCTCGCGGCGAGGACCACCGGGCACAGTCGGAGTCGGTGCGGCGTCGTACTCGTCGGCGAGGAAGTTGTTTGGGAATTCGACCCGGAAGGGAGTTGTCTCGACGGCGGGGGCTGTGGGAGGTGCGGTGTTGCTTGGCTGCGATGCCGGGCCGTAGTCGAAGCTGGCCGATCGGGGAAATCCACGGTTCCAGCGCTGGCTTCCGTGGACCTGGGCGTATCCGGCGTCGATGCTGGCGCTTGTGGTGCTGCTGCTTTTACTTCCTGGCTTTCCACCTCGCGAGTGCATAGCCCTCGTGGCGCCGGTCTGCGTGCGGTGGTTCGATTCGCGAACACTTCCCAGGCGCGAGAATCCCGACTGGAAGTTGGAGCTGCTGTTGCTTCGTCGTCCACGGCTGGACAGTCGGCTCGAGTCGTCGCCGCCCTCGAGATCGGACGAGTAGGAGTATTGGTGTCCGTGAACACGGCCGCCGCCGCCGCCGTTGAGGGAAGATGTAGTGGTGGTCGTCCAAGTTCTTTGTTGATCGGCGCCGCCGCCGAATTGGGGCGCGGCGTCGTCGTAGGTATGTGATCGCGGTCCAGACCCGTACTTGTCGCCCAGCTGTGCCATAGAAAACTGGTCGAGCGACAAGAGCATATTCGTGACCAACGAGTCACGAGTAACGTTCCGGGGCGACAACGAGAGGTCGTGCGAGTCCCGCGGGTTGTTGCGAGGCAGGCGATCAGCCATGTCGTCCTCGACAGGAGTCGGGTTGTCTAAGAACGATTCATGTGGGTGGCGGGAGGCAGGAGGTAATCTAAGCGCCCGACTATCAGAATCGGGGTGTGACTTAGACACTGCCGGCGGCGTCTGCGGATGTGGATGTGATGGTGGATGTGGGAACTGGTACTGCAGCGGGACGGCGTCACTGGGCAGAGACGTCGACGCAAGGGAGAAGGCAGAGGTGTCGCAGTTGAGATTCAGGTTCAAGTCGGCACGGGTCCGGCGTCGAGTCCAGGGACGAGAATTGGCATTGTCCGTCGAGGGCATTGCGCGGGACGAAACGTCGCGTGTGCGGGCGTGGAAGGGGAGTCCTTTTTGTTTAGATCGGAGCCGCGGCGAGACTGCAAACGAAGAGAATCCAGCCCAATGCCCGGGGTTGTCAGCCACAATACGCAGACCAAGAGAATTGTGACGTGACAAGACCGTTCTTTCGCTGGCCTCGCGCGAAGGGAGAAGCGGTACGTATGTACAGAGACCGCAAGTAATTTACAGCAATGTCCACAATTGAGAGGCCAAAAGGGACCAACTCCAGAAACCCACGACGAGTGACTATGCAGAAGGGGGGGGAAGACGGACTATCACGACCAGGGTCTCATGCAGGGGTTGGATGGGGTTAATTAGCACCGCTGCGAACCACGCACAAGAGACAAACCAGCGTTTGCCCGTCTCAGCGCCGGCATCCTTTCTCATCACCTTGCAAGGTCCCGGTGGCCAGCTAACTATAACCGACGTAAGCATTACTGGCCCACGCCAGGCCTCTTTTGCTCAGGGTGAGGAGCCAAGGATCATGAAAGTCCTGAAAGAGGCAGATGGATGGATCGAATGAGGAAAGGGTTGGGATGGATCAGTCAGCGACGGTGAAGGCGGATGGTGAAACCAGGCCTGCTGGTGCAACATTTCTTTAGGAGCAGTACTCCGTACAGCATCAGGTACTATGTCAGGTAGTTATATCTGCCAAGTACTTATCGGCGTGCATTCAGTCATGGCATCGTCACGAAAGGACAAAGTGGGATTGCAGATGAAACGCTCCAACGACGGATTCGTACAGGTGGTCAACTCATGGTGAGTCGACGGTGAGGTGAGCTGTACATTGTGCTCCGTACCGAGTATTGTTCAATCCTCCACGGCAAAACCCTTCAAGACATGGCCGTGGATGCCCAGAGGCCACTCACCACTTTCACCTGAAATCGACGCTTCCGATGCCCGCCGGGCAGGCTACCCGTTCCGTTGTTGTTTATCCTCCCATGCAGCCATGCAGGGAGACAGGGGATAGCTTCACAGATCAAGATGAACAACGACAGCCGTGTGAGAACTGCTCCGTCCGTATCGCTGCGTAGGAAAGGATGTCCCAGGATGATGCCAGCCATCTCCGGGAACCCAGATGAACTGATGATCCAAATAGCTCTTAATCGCCACCTGCTATGCCTATAGCACCAGTCTTGCAGGTATAATTGCTCATTTTGCTCCCGGCAGAAGAAAAAGGACGTTTTCCCGAACGCTGGCCCCAGCTTCTATGTTCGGTCGCCTCCTTTGTTCCCTTCTCACAGGCCCAGGCACCGCAGGCACCACAGGCACAGGCTTCCGAGTTCCTAAAACGGGACACGCGGCCGGGACCGGTGCAATGGGTGGACGGCCCCTTTTTTTCCTTCTGTGTGTGGGTGAGGGTGATGTTCCATTTGGTCTTCCCAGGCGTCTGCGAAGACAACCTTGGAGGATAGGGTTGGACCAGCGCAGGGGAATGCTGCACCTGGACGGATCAGGCCATGAACACGGACTGCCCCTGGAGATTGGCCATGTGTCTGGTGGATGCTTCTGACCACCGTCAAAGGGCATTCCAGCAGCCCAATCGCGAAGCTCGAGGGAGAGGAAGGGGTGGAAAATTCAGGGTCGTCGGGGAACAAACAGCATCTTGGTCGGCAATCGCTGGCGAGGTCTGTGTCTTTCACCTGTGACCTAAATACATGGTCATGTTTTTGCACGTCCAGACATAACCATCTCGGCACAATTGGTCTGCCCATATGTACAAGTAATTACCTTGCATGTATAAAGCAATTACACGATAATGACCATCGACAACCATGGCTTGGCCCATCCGGAGCGGGTCGTGAATGGCTTTGCTGGCGTAAAATTTTAGCTCTCATGCCTCATTTTCCAAGCCTGCATCCGCCTATTCATCCTCTCGCTTCCACTACTGGGCCATGTTTGTGTTCTGCCTACGATGGAGCATGGGAAATTGCCTTCCGCCCAATTCCATTGACGGGCGACAGACGGAGTAGTCCCTGCAGATCGCCTCATCAAGATCTCCTCCCGGCAATACGGGCTGGTTGGCCAATGTCGTGGTGCCAAGCAAGCAGCCCATCCCACAGCTCAAGGAATCACCCGCCCTAGACAACAACGGATACTCGCAGCATTGCATGTCTCATGGCACTTGGGCACTGTAGAAATGTCTGGACGTCGTTGTTTCTTGCATGCTGTCAGGTAGCAACGCAACCCGTTACGCATACGAATGCCCTGTGGTGCAAGACATTGACGTGGCACTGCGCATGTCCTCTCAATGCTGTTGTGATGACAACGCCTACCCCAACCATCAACGGCGGTCAACCTTCAGACGCTGTTTTCCGTCCGTGAAACGGATACATGGGGTGATGACTGCCGGGATACGAAGTACAGTGCATGTACTTTTACCGTGCGCCTTGCCGCTCGTCTCAGTCTTTGTCATGGCTGTACGAAAAGACTGATTGCTCGTCCTGCGCTCATGACCAAGAACATTTGGATACAATGAGACTGCCAGTTTTTCTCTCACGGAAAGAAAGTATTTACAGTTGCTCCCTGCATAATGAGCAAATCACAACGATAGTGATAGCAGCTTTTGTGAACAACACGTGAGGCCTGTCTCACTTGGACCACGACTAAGGGTCGACGGCGTGAATTCGTGTGTCGGCTGGAGATTGCCCGTGGTAGGTAAGCACTTTGACAGCCACAACGGTTCATCTCATCACTATGACACCGACTTGTTGTTGGTTTACCTACCAGACGTAGATCTCTCAGCTCGATACGGGTTGCATTCCACATCGCCGCCACGTCAATTCGGGAGCCCAGTGCCGGTGCAAGTCAGTCTGCATCTTACACTAAAACTCAGCCGCACAAAGTGCTTGAGCACCTGCAAAACCCGAACCCAAGTGCATGGTTCAGCCCAGCGCCACAATCACGGTGGAGGGCGCCATGAACTCGTCACCTGATGCTCAAAATTTATCGCCCTCACGTCGACACGAAAAAAGCTCACTCTTCCGCAGCGGAAAACGAAAAGAATACGCGAATCTCCTGCTGATGGCTCAGAAATGTGACGAATCAACGAAGCCAATTCCTCCAGGTGACCCATTCACTCCATTCACTCCAATAACTAGCGCCAGGAAAGAGCCACTGATGAAGCCTCCTGTCGACTTTATCCCCCGCAATCATCCACCCCCGCACGTGCAAGGATTGACTTAGCCCAGTCTGGGCAAGAGTCCCAGTGCTTCAGCGCCTCACGACTGCCCTCACCCACTGAAGAGCTGGGAAGTGGCAGGAGCATGACTGCTCTGCACGTCCAGCTGCACCTGACCTGAACACACCTTCTACCTGGCTACTCACACCGAGCTGAGCGTCCGTTCTCTTACCCTACAGCCATATACCTCATCTCTCTCTTACGTTGCATCCGATCTTGACTCGTGACAACCTGGAAAAGTGCGGGATCCTGTCACTTATACTGTCTCTCCCCGGAATCGGGTTTCCCCACGTTCTCCTCGTCCTGGGTACGACATCTCGGCTCATCCCCTGAGCCAAGGTCTCAACACCGGCTTCGGATCTGATCCCCTTCTCATTCAACTGAACCTTTTCACATCCCAGCAAATCCCTTCCCAATGACGGACAACTCATCTTCCCCGTCAAATAGCTGGCCCTTGGACCAGTTCGTCCAGGACCCCGGGTATCTTGCCTACCAGGAGGAGCTTCGTTGCCTCATCTTCAATACTGCACAGACTGCAGCCCCTTCTCGTGAGACATCCCCGGTACCGGGAGACGATGACCATCCCGGCCAAGATTTCGAGGTGCAGGCCCTGACGAGGGCGGCTCTCTCGTCACCTCGTCGTCTTGCGTATCTGAAAAACTTCGTTGCCGAAGTGGCGCCATGGGTACGTGTTTCCACTATAGCCGAACGCCGCGGGAGACCGCAAGCTGATAGATTCTCCAGCTTGACATGTTTGACAGTGAGAGGGCTTTTACAGTACAGGTGCCAGTTCTTGCACGCCGATGCCCGGCACTCCTTTACGCCATTCTGGCCCTCTCAGCTCGACAAATGGAACGTAAAGAGGCAAAGCAGCATTCGTTTGACAGCCTGGAGCTCTATCAGGAAGCCATCCGACTCCTGAATCCCCTTTTGCAAGCTCGCGACCTCACAATTATCCCCATATGTGTGATTTTGTGTTGTCTTGAGATGATGTCGGCCAGTCCACACGACTGGCGTCGACATCTCGAGGGGTGTGCAGCCCTCTTTGACGCGTTTGAGATTAATGGATTCAGCGGTGGTCTTCTTCAAGCCGTCTTCTGGTGCTACGCAAGAATGGGTGAGGCTTTTTTTGCTTCTGTTCCTTGGTTCCCAAGTTGATTTTGGATCCTGGACTAATTTACTACAGATTTATGCGGTGCTCTCATCTCTGATGGAACACAAGGCACCATGGTGCCTCTGGATAAATGGCTTCGTCCTGGTGCTGACCCCGCCTCTGCGGCAGAACTCTTCCGGGAACACTGTTCACCAGACATGCATGCAAACTACGCTGTCTATCTATGCTCTAGAGCTTCCGAGCTTGTTGCTGACAGAACTCGCTATGTTGAGCTAGGAGAGGATAACGGATGTGATTCTGCCACATTCGAGAGACGCTGGCTCCGGCTTTGGCATGATCTCCAGGGTTGGCTACGAGACCGGCCCTCGGAAATCATCCCTGTCAAATCAATCGACAGTCGGCCGTTTCCTCAGATCCTCTTTGTTCATTGGGCGGGGATTTCCTCCAACCAGCTTTACCACACCGCCTGCACGCTGCTCCTGGGATCCAAACCCCGCGAGATCAAACTCGACGTCGGCCCCACGGGTTCTGCTATATGGCATGCCAAATGCATTTGCGGAATTTCGTTGACAAACCCTCACAAGGGTTGTCTCAACAATGCCATCCAGCCATTATGGATCGCTGGGAGACTTCTCAGCCACAAGTCCGAGCACTTACTTCTATCGAAGCTCATCCAAAGCATAGAAGCAATGACAGGATGGGCTACATGCTGGCGTATTGCCGATCTTGAGCATGCATGGGGTCACAAAGTTCGATGAGGAGCTCCAAAAACCCATTTCATGAAGTATTGTCTTGCTACAAAATTCCTTCAGAATCTCAGTCAGGCTGCCAGACCTGCACGAGCTGCGCCGAGAGAGCATTCGCATTCCAGCCCGTCAAGGAGCCGATGCGATCTATACCTCGCAGAATCACCTTCTGCTGAGGCTCATACGTCATCCGCTTTGCAGCGAGATAAAACGAGGCCAGAAGACTAAAGTCCCAGTTTGTTCTTGTATCATTATTCAGGCTGATGGCGCATATCCGCTGGGCATGCCAGAGAGGAGAAGTGAGCACCGATCGTCCGTGTTCCTTGGGAAGAGTCCGAGGCCTGTTCTGAAGCAAAAGCAGCATTGATGTATGATAGAGTTGATTGGAAAGGATTGCAGTGCCGTTGGTGAAGAGAACTAGAGGAAAGAGTTCTTCAGTCTCCTCCATCTCCCACATGGGCTTGAAATCACGAGGCCGATTGGTATACCACATATTCAGGGATTCTGTGAGTGATTTCCAGTTCTGCGCCGCTGGCGGACGACCCGGCATGCCAGGGGTGGTGGGCAGCCCTTGTCCAAAGCAGTGGTTGAGGACTTGGGCGCACAAAAGTACCGGTTCACGATCGTATCTGAAGGCCTCTCGAGACATGACGGCGACGGGCGAGGAGACACTATAAGATATTATATCTGGAATCGAAACCGGGGAGCCGTTCATCAGGCCAACACTTAGTTCTAGCAAATGATGAGCAGGGGGTTTCATGGAGAGCAAGGCTGGACTTACCAAGCCTCAGAGCCATCCACGACAAGGCCAAATTGACTGAAGGGTATTGATCCTGAAACAAATTCGAGTTCAATAATCCGAATGCAACATTCTTTGACGGACTTTGCCATGAAGTTGGTGATATAACAGCGTGCCTGCGGAGGGCTGCGAAGGCGAAAATCAGGGCGCCATGTAGTACACCCACAGATGAGGATTCGGGGACGGACAGAGCCATATCCTGGTCCCCTAAATCTGAATTGGCATATCCATCGAGCGTGGTCATGGCAAGGCTGAGGAGGGAGTTGAGAACAGGTATTGAATCCATGGCAATTCGAGGAATTGCAAGCCCAAAGGTCTGGGCTGGGTCACCGATATCGAGCTAAACCAAGTCATACATGATTAACCAAGCAATTCCTTGGGAGTCAGTTCTTTACTTGAGCGTACATACCCATGGTGCAATGTTATATCGATAGTGTCGTAGAAGTTGTATAGCTCGATCCTGCGGCAAATGGGCGCAGTTTTGGAAAGACCCAGCAGAAACCTTGCTAATCTGCTCCAGGGTATTTGGTGAGAATTCTTGTGGGAAATTGGAGGGAGATCCGAAATAGCTCTCGGTTTCGAGGACATGGGTCGAGACTGTAGGAGGCACATAGTGGTCGTTGCCGAGAGACAGCAAGCCATCCAAGGCCGTCTCGTAGGCTGCATTCGAAGGAGAGATGCCAACCGTGTAACTCCCGGGATCTTGAAATTCATGGCTTCCTCGATCGCCTGGGGACGGTGTTGCGAGGGTATCTAGAGCAGGGTGGATGATGTTTTGTGGCGAGGGGAGCAGCTCAGCTGGGTTCTCACCCAATTGCGGCTGCGGTTGGGGTTTATGCTCAGCTACTGGAGGAGCAGTTGCATTCTCTGGCTCTTTTGGAGCAGCATCATCATCCTCCTGGAGTCGAATGCCTTCCTGTGCTACCACAGACTCAGGTACGACGAACTGGTCATGATGTTAGTGGGAACCCATGCAAGACGCATTGAGCCCGTGGGATTCGCACGTACCCTCAGCTTGCCATAGGTCGGCTTAGACACGCGATCTGAGCTCCCGGCGGTTTTGGCATTCTTTTCCAGAAAGGATAGACGAGTTCCATATTGACACTCGAATCCTCCATCGATGCATCTTCGACACGACGGTTTGCCTTCGTCACCTAGGAGAGTCAGCCTCGGTGGCCCATCATGATGCCATTGCCTGTCATATGTTCCCTGCTTTTCCTACCTACCTACTCCGTACACCACCAAAACCGGGGGACGGAGGGGGAGCCGCAATCAACTTACATTTCCGTCGGCGCATGCGGCATTTGAAACATCCTGTCCTCGTCCTCTTCAGGCGGGTCTTGGAGCCCGTATCAGCCATGGGCACATCACACACACACGAAGCGATTGTCCGAACAAAATGTATGGGGAAACCAGAAGGGCAAAAGGGGAATGGAGTTTGGAAAGGGAAAACAGGAACGAGGAGGGAACGGCCAAAGGGGGAAAGATGAAGCCTTCAAGGATCCGGGGGTGTGTGAAGCTAACGGGCGCGGCCGACGTTGCCCCTTGAGGCAAGTTTAGACGCCCTCCGGTGCGGGGAGGGGGAGGATGGCGGGCGAACCGGGCATTTCGTAGCGCTTTGCGGCCATCACAAGGGTTTTTCCCTGACTCGAGAATGGTTCCTCTCATACGTCGTCTCTCATAATGGAGGGGCAGAGGTGTCATGGCGACGGGGTTGAGGGTTTTTGGAGAAATAAAGGTGCAAGGTCCCAGGGGCTTGCTGTTTGTTCTTTGATCCCAGACACATACCCTCTTTCTCTTTTATTTCACTTTTGAGAAAAGTACATCACTTAGACGACGCAATGGCTCCCTCTACCGTTAAGCTGGCCTCTGGCTATGAGATGCCTCTTGTTGGCTTCGGCCTCTGGAAGGTCCCTGCCGATTCAGCTGCTGAGACTGTTTACAACGTAGGTTGACTATTTGAGACGAAGAAAGCCATGGTTTCGTTTTCGAGGGCTTCGTACTGACAGCTTTCCCCCAGGCCATCAAGGCTGGTTACCGACTCTTCGACGGCGCCTATGGTACGTCCTTGCTCCCATCGAAGCTATTCCTCGACTGCAGCGCCATTCGAAGCGAATTGGACGTGGTTGTCGAGTGCAACGCAACAAACCGTCTAACAAGACTCTCCCTGCAGACTACCAGAACGAGAAGGAGGCTGGCGAGGGCATCAAGCGCGCCATTGACGAGGGCCTCGTGAAGCGCGAAGACATCTTCATCACCACCAAGCTCTGGAACAACTACCACAGCCGCGAGCACGCCCTCAAGTTTGCCAAGCTCCAGAACGAGGCCTGGGGTCTCGGATACATTGATCTCTACCTGATTCACTTCCCCGTCGCCCTCGAGTACATTGAGCCCGAGAAGCGACGCTTCCCTGTAAGTACAACACCAAGTTAATTCTCATGCCATGTCCGTTTCTCGGTCTGACTGTTTCTGTGATACAAGGCCTGGTGGCTGGACGATGCCGGCACCGTCAAGACGGCCAACGTCCCCATCCGCGAGACCTGGGAGGCCCTCGAGACCGTCGTCGACGAGGGCATCGCCCGCTCCATCGGCGTGTCCAACTTCCAGGCCCAGTCCCTGTACGACGTCCAGCGCTACGCCCGCCACCCCATCTCGTCGCTCCAGATCGAGCACCACCCCTACCTCTCGCAGCCCGACCTGGTCGCCCTGGCCCAGGAGAACAACATCGCCGTGACGGCCTACTCATCCTTTGGGCCCCAGAGCTTCATAGAGCTCAACGGCATCTTCTCCAAGCGCGCCAAGGGAGCCCAGCCGCTGCTCGAGTCCGACATCGTCAAGACGCTGGCCGAAAAGCACGGAAAGACGCCCGCGCAGATCCTGCTACGCTGGGCCACGCAGCGCAACATCGCCGTCATCCCCAAGTCCAACAACCCGGGCCGCCTGGCGCAGAACCTGGACGTGACCAGCTTCGACCTCGCGCAGGACGAGATCGAGAGCATCAGCGGCTTGGACCGGGGCCTGCGCTTCAACGACCCTGGCTTTTATCTGCCCAACTTTCCTCTCCGCATCTTTGCTTAGAGACTGTTGGTTCTCTGAGACGAAGGGGGGAGGGAGTTGATATAAAAGTGAAATGACTATATATGATATCATAGACGAAAAATAGAAATAATGATTTACCGCAATAACTGTCTGTGAGAGTGATTTTGTATGGCTTGTAGCATGTAGTGAGCTTTGCTGTAGGCCTGACCCTTGCTGAAGGCCCATTGCTCGAATCATTCGGGACTGACACTACGATACCTGCAGCTTTATGATGCCATTATATAATCTTTGGGAAGCAGATCATGTAAATTTCTAACGATTCTTGCATATAAACGGTTTCAAGAGTCAACAGTAAAGTATGAACTGGTTCGACAAGGAGGTCTTTTTCTACCTCGTTTTATTACTATTTTACTTTATTTCATCTCATCTCAAGCCGATTAGATCCCAGCTTCATCGAGCAACTACTTGGTGAGATCACCAAACGCAGCGGCAATGTCTTCGTGCTGCACACCTCCGCCCTTGAGATCCTTGTTGGTCGCCTGGATCACCACGCGCTTGTAGCTCGTCAGGTTCGGCGACCCGGCGTCCGTCACCTCGAGCACCAGGTGCAGCACCTGCCCTTTAGCCACGGGCTGCCTGCTCAGCAGCTCCACGCACGACTTCTCGGGCGCCGGGACCGTGACCTCGACGACGCGGCCCTCGGGGTCCTTCTTGTCAATCTTCATCTCCTCGACCTCGAGGAAGGCGGACCACTGCGAGGCGCTGGGGTCGCGGTATTGCCACCACTTGAAGGTGAGGGCGTCGCCGTCTGGGTCGTAGGTGCCCGTGGCGTCGAGGGTGAGGGTCGAGCCGGCCTCAGCCTCAAGGTAGATGTGCTCCGGGCCCGAGGAGCCGTTGACGGAGACGACGGGGTGGTGGTTGACGGCGGCCAGGTCGGACCCGAGAGTCCACTTGATCCTGGCCGCGAAATCGTTCTGGTAGGCGTCTCGCCATCTCCAGATGGTAGCGTGGTTGGACTTGTACGTCTTCCCGTCCTGGCCGACCACGACATCGGTGGCGTCGCTGTAGTGCCTGCTCTTCAAGCCGTCTGCGCTGATGTCTGTGAGATTGTATCGGCCTCCCCACGAGCCCCATTCGGGCTTCTCCCGGACGCCGAGGCCGTTCTGGATGAGGTACAGAAAGGTCGGGGTGTCGCCCTCGGGGATGAAGAGGTAGTCGGGGTACGCCGAGCCCAGGGGACCAATCTGGACGTTCTCCTTGAACCACTCCTTGGTGAGCTTTGAGAAGTCGGGGCCGCCCTGGTCGAAGCCGTAGTACTTGTCGCCGGAAATACCGGTCCAGGCTGCCAGGCCGTACTGATTCCATGCGTGGACGGAAGAAATACAGAAGAGGTCTGGGAACGTGTTGCGGATCCAAGCGCCGGTGTCGTCCTGGTCGGAAATGGTGTACACTCTGAGCTTGGCTCTCAAAGCTGCGAATTCCTCCTCGGAGACGGTCTCCTTGAGTCGGAATAGTACTGAGGCGAGGACGTTGGTGCCTCCCCAGACCAGAATCCAGAGGGGATCCTCAGAGGGGGCTGTGATTCTTTCCAGGAGCAGCTCGGCGCCCTCGGTAAGAGGGATATCTGAGCCAACGGCTGCAAAACCGTAGACCTGTGACCAGAGTGATTAGAATGATGTTTCTTTCAGGTAATCATGGCACATCTACATACAGGAGCACCGGGCTTGATGAGGCTCTTCAAGTGTTGGGCAGAAGGATACTGGAAGTCTGGATGGACATGCTTGTTCAGATTCTCAACGGCACCCGCATAGGCGTCGACAATCTTGTGCATGTCCTGCGGGCAGACCTTTGTCCTCATCCATGTTGACGAGCAGGCAACAAGACCTTCCGTCTCAAACTGGTTGGAGTAGAGGAGATATCTCACGAGAGACTCGGCATCGTCTGGCTCGTTGGAGATGTCGGACAGGATGAAGACCCGCGGCTTGGAGGGGAAGGACTGCAGCTTGGACGTGTCGGTGGCCATGGTTGGATGTGATGATGGTGATGATGTTACATGCACGTTCCCCGAAGATGCATACGCACGTCGTCCTATTAATCTAGTGACCTCCTTCTCGACTCCCCCCCTCTCATGACACAAACACTCTCCATGTTCAGACAAGACGATCCCATGATCATGAACGGCCCAGAACCAACCGAGAGACGCCGTACTTGAGCCGGACTTTAGCCAAACTGTAACGATTCCCCAAATCTTCCAGATGAGGCAATCCTAAGCACCGCAAGCTATTCACTCCGCCATTGTCTGCCGAGATGTGGGACGATGGGGGACTTGCGGGGATCTCGTTTGGCGTGGCCCGGGGGAACGAAATTCGCATTCGTCCAAGCGGAAACAAGAACGGTCTTCCCCCTGTCAGCTTCTTTTGCTTTAGTGGAATCTGCTCTGGTGACAGATTCCCGGGTCGAATCGAATTCCAGACTGTGGGCTTCCCCCCCCCTCGTCTCCAAGGGGGGCCCGTTGGCTGGAAGAGGAAGGCCTTCGCACCGGGAAAGCTGAGCGTTTACTTGCTGTTATTTCAAGCAGATTTTGGGAGCAGGTGACCTGCAGAAAATTGCAGAAAAGCAAAAAAGAAGGCGAGGCAAAGGAAAAAAAGGGAAAGCAACGCAGATAGGACCGGAGGGGGGACTTAAGGTGGAAATGCGTTGTTCCTCCTACTGATTTTCGTAGTTATCTCGAGTTTTTGTCTCTCCCTCTCCCCTACTCATCCCCTCGCAGTGTTTTGCTTTTCTTGTTGTTCCTCTCGTAGAAACGATTCCTCTTTTTCACAAAAACAAGAGGGAAAGAAAACTGAAAACTCTCGTCTCGCCTTCTCCTCCAAATCGAACAAAGCCAAGAAAATGTGCCCAACAGCCACGTCCCTCCTCCCTGCCACCAACGGCCACAGGGTATCTGCCGAGGAGCTCAAGCGCCAGGCCAACGGCAAAGGCGCCCACGAGGTGATCCAGGCTCCTCTGCCCAACCCTTCGCTCATTGTGACGGCCGATCACAACCTCAAGACTGCCGACGCGCCCGTCTATGCGCCCAAGGCCGGCGAGGTGCTCGTGCACGTCAAGGCCACTGGAATTTGCGGGTATGATATGACGGCCCTTCTTCTTCGAGGATTGGAAGACAAGGTGACGAATAACTTGACCTCGACTGACGCGGTGACACAGTTCTGACGTTCACTTCTGGAAGACGGGCAAGATTGGCACTCTCGTCTTCGAGGGCGACTGCATCATCGGCCATGAGGCTGCCGGAGTCGTCGTCCGAACCGGCGAGGGCGTCAAGGATCTGAAACCTGGTACGTCTACTTTAATTCTCCGCATTTTACCAAGAAATGCTTGCCTTGTCAAACTTGTCAGAAACCCGGCCGGCATCTGTGGGCTAACCTTTTCCCCTTTCCCCTTGTAGGTGATAGAGTTGCCATTGAGCCGGGAGTCCCCTGCGGAACATGCTTCCTGTGTCTGGAGGGCCGGTACAACCTGTGTGAAGATGTAGAGTTCTCGGGTGTCTATCCTTACAACGGAACCCTGCAGCGATACAAGATTCATCCTGCCAGGTGGCTGCACAAGTACGTTTCGTTTCTTGATATTCGAGTCCTCTGAAGGCCACTGGGGAAGGCTTTTTGCATGGATGCTGACTTGCTCAACTCTGCAGACTTCCCGACAACGTATCTTACGCCGAAGGTGCCCTCCTCGAACCCCTCAGCGTTGCTCTTCACGGCATCAACTCGGCGCGCATCACCATCGGCACACCAGTCGTTGTATGCGGCGCCGGCCCGATTGGCCTCCTTGCCCTGGCAGGCGCCCGTGCCTCGGGCGCTCACCCCATTGTCATCACCGACGTGGAACCCAGCAGGCTCGAATTCGCCAAGCAGGTTGTGCCGTCCGTCCTCACGTACCAGGTCGACCTCAAGAAGAGCAATGAGGAGAACGGCAAGGAGGTGAGGAAGCTGTTTGGCGAGACCGAGTACGTCCAGCCGCGCGTGGCGCTCGAGTGCACCGGCATCGAGAGCAGCATCTGCTCTGCCGCCTTCATGGTCCGCAGAGGCGGTGTGTTGATGGTGATTGGCGTTGGTCGATCCATCATGAACAACCTGCCCTTTATGCACTTGTCTCTGGCAGAGGTAAGGCTTGAAAACCCGCTACTTACTGTATTGCAATCCTTCCTAGATGAAGCTAACGAGTTTTTTTTTCGTTTGTCTCAGATTGATCTCCGATTCATCAACCGATACCGAGATACATGGCCCGCGGGCATTGCCTGCATCGAGGGTGGCCTCGTCGACGTCAAGAAGCTGATTTCGCACGTCTTCCCTCTCGAGAAGGCCAAGGAGGGCCTGGAGCTCTCGTCTGACCCGAGAAATGGCACCATCAAGGTGCAGATTGTAGACGAGAGTGAAACCACCTTCTTCTAAACCTGAGCATGGAGTTTTACGATGATGCATAACATACACATACACATATAGAATGATGATTTAGCGGTAGAATTAGAAAATGTAGCATGATTGAATCCACAAAGACGGTAAAGCAAGTGTGATGAATTGCCCCTTTGAGTGTGCAGGGCAATAATCTCCCGTTCCGTAGGTACTTGTGCAGTATACCGCTCTTCGACGGCCAAGACCAACGTTCATGCGTGTTCATTCCTTCGACGATGGCCTCCCTTTCAGCTTAGTCCACTTTTCTACTTGATCAAGAAGCGGCTCCCGATGCCGTGAACCCATTTCACGCTCATTAGCAGTCTCCTATTAGGTACAAATATTGCCCGCAACTTGATCATATGGCCCGGGTTGACCCGGGTTGGCCGATGGCCCCCCCAGGTTCCGAAAGGCGGTCCCCGTGTAAGTGCAACTATTCCGCACTTTCTCCAGATCATCACCCTATGCTACGGAGTACCTATGTAACTACCTGCACCAAGCATGATGAATACGTATTTGCCTCGGTCGGGTAAAAATCCTTACCCTGTAACGTGACCCCGAAGTCTCCATCCCCGATGATCCACCCCCGGACGAACCCAGCACAAGACTTCAACCCGCAACCCGCCCCCCCAACTTTGAGCCACGCGAGGGCAGAGACGGGTTCCTGAATAGGAACACTTAGACGCCCGCCTTTCTTTGCCCCCCCCTCCCGCAAAAAATCTAGCGTGTGGCATGTTGGGGAGCATGGCGTGTCCCCGTCAGTACCGCCGAGCTGGAGCCCACTCAAAGTCGTCATGGAAGAGGAGAAGACAGGAAGAGGAGAACCGAACTTCCAGGGAAACGCGGAACTTGAGCATGGCACTTGTGGGGGACGAACCCCAGATCAGCATGTCAACACCACAGGGCGTCTGGGGTAAGATTTTGTATAAGTAGTCCAGAGGAGGGAAGCTCCAACTACTCCAATTTGCTACTCCAACTCGAATTCAAACGCCTATCCATATTAGAACTAATATCCTCCTCCTCTCCCCCTCCTCTCTCTCTCTTCTTCTCCCTATATCTCTATTTTCTCTCCCCCTTCCCCTTTCAAGCATAACCTGGGAAAAAAGAGCCATGGCCGACCCCATCTCCCAGGCCGAAAAGGTCGGCGCCGAGCATCTCGACGCCGTCAACAATGACCTCGCCCACCTGGCCAACCAGGAGGAGCACGAGCTCACCAAGCTCGAGTCCGTCAAGAAGTATCCCCTCGCCGTAGCCTGGTCCATCTTCGCCGTCTGGTGTGTCCTCCTGGTCTCGTTTGAGAACCAGGCCGCCGGGAACATTATTAGTATTCCCCGGTTCCGAGAGGACTTTGGCCACGAGGTCGACGGCAGCTATGTCCTCTATGCTAAGTGGCAGAGTGCCTTCCAGGGCGCTCCCGTAGCTTCGTGAGTTTCACCCCCCTCACCTCCCCTCACCTTCATTTAGTTCCTCCTTGGCTTGCCGGGTCCTAGAACAAAGAGAGAGAAAGCTAACAACGATTCGAAATCTTCAGTGGTGTTATTGGCGCCCTGGGATGTGGTACCGTTGCTGATTGGCTCGGCCGTCGCGCAGTCATCATCATCTGCCTGGTCATTGCCTATGCTGCCATCACCATGGAGTTTGTCGCTACTACCAACGAGCTCTTCTTTGGCGGCAAGTTCCTCAACGGTTTCTCCGTTGGTGCCTTAGCCTCGGTCACCGTGTCTTACATTGGAGAGGTGAGAAACAACCCTGGGAAGGCAACTTGGCCATCAGGCTTGTGATGAATTCTAACACAAACATGTTACTAGGTCACTCCTCTGGCTCTTCGAGGAATGCTCACCTGTCTGACTGGTCTCGCCTACACTCTCGGACCCCTTGTCGTCGCTCTCGTCGTCAATGATACCGGTGACTTTGAGAACCACTGGGCTTACCGTGCCGTCTTCTGTGCCCAATATGGCTTCGCCGTCGTTGCCACACTCTTCGTTCCCTTCATGCCCGAGTATGTCCTCCCTCCTATCGATATCATATCGGCAATCCCTTTCTAACCCGTGTTTCCTCTAGATCCCCCTGGTGGCTCGCCTCCAAGGGCAAGCAAGACAAGGCTCTCAAGGCTCTGGCCCGCCTCAGCATGAAGGGCGAGGACGGAGAGAAGCGTCTCGCCGCCATCAACCAGACCCTCGAGGAGATCAAGAAGGAGACCCAGGGCGCCACATACTTTGAGTGCTTCCGCAAGTCCAACCTGCGCCGAACCATCATCTCCATCGGACCCCTGTGCATCCAGTCCCTGTGCGGAATCACTTTTGTCGCCTCCTATTCCACCTACTACATGCAGCTTGCTGGCTACTCAACCCCCGAGAGCTTCAAGCTTCAGATTGTCCAGCAGGTCATCTCCCTGATCGGAAACGTCATGTCGTGGTACCTGGTCGACCGCTTCGGACGACGCTCGCTGACCTTCTGGGGACTGTTCGTGCTCACCATCGTTCTCTGGCTGACGGGCGGTCTGGCTGTGGCTGCCACCGCCGGCGCCATCAAGGGGACCGTCGCGCTTATCCTCATCTACTGCTGGTGGTACAACGTCACCATCGGCGCCACCGCTTACACGGTGCTGTGCGAGGTGTCCACGTCGCGTCTCCGCGTCAAGACCATCGCCATCGGCCTGGCCTCGCAGAACCTGCTCAACATGATGTGGAGTTTCGTGCTCCCCTACCTCTTCAACCCGGACCAGGCCAACCTCGGCGCCAAGGTAGCCTTCATCTTTGGCGGCCTCGCCATCCTAAGCTTGGTCTTCCTATGGATCTACCTCCCCGAGACGGCTGGCCGCACCTACGAGGAGCTTGACGAGATGTTTGTCAAGGGCGTCCCCGCGAGGAAGTTCAAGGACTACACGCCCGACGTCCAGGTCAACGGCCAGGCTGTCAAGACCGTGTACGATGCGGAGACGAAACAAATTGACAACTAACGGGCTCTGGGACCTGGAGTGATCTCCAACGAGGTCATGAAGACATGACCTTTATGATACCAATTTGTTCTTTGCGAGTTAGAATATCAGTGTGGACTCTGTCCGTGAAATCTATACGATGTTATTGTTTACAACCGTTCCTAGACTATGGCTAGAGCTTACTAGGCCTGATGATATGTATCTCGATGTTGAATCTGAAATGACTCTGAATTTAAAGTAGATGAAAGGATCATCATCTCCACACAAAGGGGCAGATAGCATGGAATAGGCTGGATAGCAGATTATAGACCTCCACCAGCAATCCCACGATCCCCAGAAAGAGGCGCACGAGTGGAAGCTAGTCGCCATAAGCCACGTCACATCATGACCAAACCGTTCAAACCGGTCGCTGCAGGAAGTGATCGTCCGACTCTTCCAAGACAAAGGCCCAGAAAGGACAACTGGGCCACGAACTAAACCAGGACGCTACCCTACACTCGGACAGCTCCAAGACCCGGCTCGCTGGATTGCGCGATATACTTGTCCAGACACAGTTTAACTTACCAGGTACGGGAACAACTGTTTCCCAGTGGGCCGTTTGGCTGCCGCCGGTACGGAGCTGTTGTTCACTTGTATGGACCAGGTCTGTAATTAGACTTGCTCGGATTCATTCTTCCCGTCCCTTTAGCAAGGGGGAGTCCTTTAGAGGTGAGAGGTTCATGATACCTCATATTGCTGTCATGTTCTCGTGTCCGTCTTTCCCATTCGCAACCGCAGCTGCAGCGAGTCATTTCAGCCACTTCTCCTCATTCCTCTCTCGTCACCAGACGAAAACCTCGGTCTAGAATTCCCCATTCTGCATTCTGGCGCCCTCTATCCCTGTTCCGTCTCGCAATCATGCACCTCCGACTGGAGAACAACCCTCGCTTTGCCTCACACTCACGCCATGACACCACCAACGAACAAAACATACCCTGGTCTCCTGTGGCACTAGCCCCAACTACCGTCTCCTCCTCTCGCTGGAGTATTTGTGGACATTTGTCTTTTCCCAAGGAGCTGGGGCTTATCGTGCCTTCGAATGAAGGGCAAAACCGGCCAACCAGAGCGGCTCCTGGGACCTGTTCATGCAGAAAAGTTGAACATGGCTGCCACCCCCCCTTCTTGGGTAGGATGGCCTATTCATAAACTACCTAGCTTCCGCAGGGCGTACCCGCGACCCCATGCGCCTACGGCTCCCCAATAGCGGGCATTAGCCTGCTGCAGGCGTCAAGGAATGTAGCCCGGCTCGCCCGTCTGGACTAAACTCAGGTGAGGTGGCAAGCCGGGCGACGGAAAAGCATGTCTGGGGGGGATTGCACGGAGTAGGCTGGCTGGAGGAAGGAGAGAAGAGCAGGGTCGAGGGGGGAGTCCCGGGGGTGGCCGGTCACGAGAGAAGGAGGGGGAGGAGAGAGAGCTCTCACGATCTTGTATCTCTGAGCTGGACGAGTTTCCTCGAACATCCGTTGGCCATTGAACGGATCTGCTCTGTTACCAATCGTCCAGGACGCCACGTACTAGTTTCCACGTACGTTAGCAGTAGAACCAACCATGCGTGTTGCCATCATTGGCGGCGGCCCTTCTGGCATCGTCCAGCTCAAGGTGCTCCTCGAAGCCCACCTCCGCTTCTCCGTCGAGCCCTTTGAGTGCCTGCTGTTCGAGTCGTACAGCAAGCTGGGTGGCATCTTCTTCCACCACTCCTACGAGGACGGCGAGTTGGTGTCTTCCAAGTTCCTGACGACCTTCTCCGACTTCCGCCCCAGGCCGGATGACCCGGACTTCTTCTCCACGGACCGGTACCTCGAGTATCTGGAGGGCTACGCCTCGCACTTTCGGCTCTGGCCGTACATCAACCTGAACACGACGGTCAACTCGGTCCGCAGGGGAGACAATGGCGGGCACGTCGTCACGTACCAGCCGGCGGGAGGCGAACCCGTCGAGTGGGAGTGCGACGCCGTCGCCGTGTGCTCGGGCGTGCACAAGAACCCTCACCTTCCCGACATTCCAGGCATCGACAAGGTGCCCGTCGTGATGCACTCGTCTGACTTCAAGACGCGGGAGCAGTTTGGCAAAGACAAGACCGTCTTGATCCTGGGGAGCGGCGAGACTGGCGCGGATCTCAGCTATCTCGCCGTCACTGGCGACACCAAGATGGTGGTGCTCAGTCATAAGGATGGTTGGATCGGGGCACCCAAGGTGAGTTTTTGTCTCCGTGAGTAAAGGTAACATGATATGGATTTTAGCTGACGCACTCTTGATAGAGGTTTCCCAACCAGAGACCGTTGCCGTGGCTGTTTGGCGATGAAGAGTACACAACCCCCCAGCTTCCTGTCGATTCCTGCCAGGTCACGCTGTTCGACACCATGTATGTCCATCCCATACTTCGAGACAGCATGCTGGTCTGGGACTTTTATCACTTCACGGCCTTGCCTGCTGGATGCTGGCTCTGTTCGGGCCAGCCTCGTGGTACCGACCAATGGGCTGGGCAAATCTACGGCGAACGTTTCGACGTGTCAAGACGTGAGTATCTTGCCATGTGAGTGGCATGTTATTGATAGGCTCCCATGTTAACGCACTACTCAGTATTCTTCAACAAGGCGTGGCAGCGGATTCAGCACTACATCTCTTACCCCTATCGTCCAACCACCTGGCCTCTTAGTGTCCGGATCCGAAAGTTCTTTTACAACACAAGACTCCCGCCGCCTCCCAAGCGCATCATCAACCTGGCACCATTCCCCAGTCACATCTCGGAAGACGGAGTCGCCCACTTTCCTCGCAATGGACGACCCGAGGCCGACCGCATCCAGGACATCAAGGTCAAGCCCGACGTGGTCATCTACGCCACCGGCTACACGACGTCGTTCCCCTTCCTGAACTGTGCGGACAACGACGGCCGCAAGCCGTACCCCGTGGCCTTTGACGCGGACGTGAGGCAGATTTGGAAATCGGACGATCCCACCGTCGGCTTCATCGGCTTCATCAGGCCCGGCTTCGGGGCCATCCCGCCGCTCGCCGAGCTGCAGGCCATGCTGTTCACCATGAACCTCATCGGCCAGGTCCCCAAACCGCTCGATCCCGACGATGAGTGGCACTACCGCATCCTCCACAAGCCAGACGCGCGGCTGACGTACGGCGTCGAGCACGACAGCTACGCGTACCAGCTGGCCAAGGACATGGACATTGCGCCCAGCTTCACCGAAGTCGTCCAGATTGCCCTGGGGACCCCCAAGCCCTGGAGGTTGCCCTACATCTGGGCTGCGGGCGGTCCCTTCAACGGCAAGTTTAGGCTTCGAGGCCCCTGGAAGTGGGAGGGTGCCAAGGACTCGCTCACGTACGAGCTGTGGGAGACTGTTTCTCGCAGCGAGGGCATGTTTAGTAAGTTGAATTCTTGAATCACGCCAATCTTGATGGTGTCGAGTGGTGACTGACCTTGGTTCCTGTAGGCAACATGAACATGCGCATCGTTCCTCTGCTGGTCCTGGGAAGCCTCAACCTCTACTTTTTCCTGTACGCCAGCTTCTGGGGCTTCCTCGCCAAGTTGAGGCTGGCCAGGCCCCTCGAGCGCCGGATCGAGCCCAAGTTGATTATGGAGGAGATGACGAGGAAGTATGAGATGGAGAAGAAGATGAAGAAGATGAAGAAGATGAAGGAGTGAAGGAGTGAAGAAGATGAAGGAGTGAAGGAGTGAAGGAGTGAAGGAGTGAAGGAGTGAAGGAGTGAAGGAGTGAAGGAGTGAAGGAGTGAAGGAGTGAATGAGTGGACGACTATTGATGAGACCATGAGATTGTTTTCTTTTTCAGCCTTGTGTAGCATGAATACTATCGTTAAATCACGTACAAAGCAGTTTCTTGTATCGAAGATGCCTGTCCAATCGTTAATGTATTTGAGACCTCATCTGGTTCGGATGTCCTCGACCTGTCAGTGGCGTTTCTATGGATCCCGGTCCCCGACCACCGGGTTAGCTGTAGGGGGCGGGCCGTTGAGCTTAGCGAGTGGTCCACTGGAGTGCGACCTGTAGAGTGGTAGAGACGGTAGCCTATGACTAGCCTGATGCCCTGTGATGTCTGCGCTGCAATCCGTTTTAAGCATTTGATCATCCAAGGCGTTGAGACGTGACAACTTCAAGCCTGCATCTACATCACGGCCCAAGAGTCAGAATCATATCCGTTATGCTTGATGATGCAAAACTTTTACGGATATACCCGAAAAACCCTCGCTGACTCATTCAGCTGCATATTCTCACGTAAGACTGCATCCAGGGCTTACTTCGCCTCGTTGGCCGTACTCAGCTCTCCTCGTCTCCTTGCAACTCAGGTGGACGCCAAGTCAAAGTGAAGAGGCGGAGTATGCTTTGCCCGACGACTGCATTCCATCTTGTGACGAACCAGCTGCTTCCTCTTTTTCATTATACGAGACTCTTTCCCCAGAGTAACATGGCCAAGAATCGACCTATGCCATCCTCCCCCGGACATCACAGCAGCACAGCCCAAGCCAGTTAAAGCCCAGCCGCTAAGCCCTCACCCATGACCAACCCCGTTTACCTAGACCATCTCCAAAACTAGAAGAGCGATGACGTTCTCTAGCCCGGTTCTTCCCCAGCTTTTGCCGTTGAATAGGATGCAATCCTCAAAGAAGACGTTAAAGAACGTAGGTACAGAGTAGTAGCACACACCTCGCTGCTTGGGCACGGGGGTTGTTGCCTGCAGGGGGGGCAGTCACGAGCACGGGCTGCCATTGGAGCTGGGAGTCATCGTGCATTAGTTGGTGAGATCCCATGGGACCTTGTCAATTTGTTTCTCCAGGTCCCTGTTTCTGAACCCTTCTTAAAAAGTAACCCTGGTACCCAATGTTTTTCGTCCGTTAGGCTACCGTCACTTTTACCGTCTCGCCTTCTGAAGTCTTCCTCTGTCAGCAACCCCGGGCTCAGCTCACCTCAGCTCTCTATCTCAGCCTCGTTGAGTTGAAGACATGTGACGACGCCTCCTAGGTCTTCTCGCTGTTCATTTAACACTCTTCGTCGCTGTCCTAGAATCCGTCACCTACGCTTCCTATCCCCTCTCTGTTTCGTCGTATATCCTCCTCAGCCACCTACCCTTCTGTCATTTCCTTTTTTTTCTTTCATCACTTCAACTCAGTTTGATACCTGTCATTACCTCTCCTTCGCATTTTCCACTGGCTCATCATGGTCAAGCTCACCCAGTTCTACAGCTCCCAGATTGGGGAGCCCTCCGTCATAGACTATTCTCACACCGACATGCCGCGGAGACTCCTCTTGAAGGACATTTACTATTTCTTCGTCTACATATGGTTCTTGCCCTGGATTGTATGGCCGATAGTTACCTCTGGTCCCAAGGAGTTTAACGAGCTATCCTTTACTCGCCAGAACCTGTTCTGCATTCTAATCCACACCATCCTCGTCGTCCTCCAGCTCGTCTTTATCCTTAGTCTTCCCCTGACCATATTCTTCCCGATCTGGACAGTCGCGGCGGGAATCGTCGTCTTCATGGTGGTAAACTGGGCTCTGTGTAGGATCCTGAACGGCAGCGAGGCCACTTATGAATCGGATGAAAAGTACGCCAAGCCGTCAAAGGAGTACGAAAATGAGCAATGGGTCTTTCTGAACGGTGTCGCTGTCGGGTGAGTTTGCTGAAACAAATGCGAAATACATCTTGCTAACTACTTTCATAGAGAGCACTGGATGAAAGGCAATCTCAACAGACTTGCCCTTACTTTTGGACGTCCAGTCCTTGGCATTCACAATCGAACATCCGGAATAGTTTTCGACATTATCGAGTGTCTCATTCAGCGCAACTACGGCTACGCAACATCAGATATTCGCATTTGCTTCAGGATCGTCAAGAAAATGCTGTACGATCCCAGCAAGTCCAAGGTCATCTTCATCTTACACTCTCAGGGCGGGATCGAGGGAAGTCTTGTCCTCGACTGGCTCCTGCAAGAACTCCCCCAGGACTTGCTGGGAAAGCTTGAGGTGTACACGTTTGGAAATGCTGCGAACCACTTCAACAACCCCCATCGACATGCCCTCTCCGAAATGCTCAACAAGAATATCGACTCTGCACTGTCCAAGTTGAGTAAGCCAACACCTGAATCATCTGGAAACAGCACCAATGAGAAAAACAAGGGGATCAAGGTTCAGATCCCAAACACTTCGAATGGTGTGACCCCAGCCTCGCTCGTTCGCTCCGCTACAGCTTCCAAGGACAGAGCCATCACTCACATCGAGCACTACGCACACAGCACCGACTTTGTTGCCATGTGGGGTGTCCTTCACTTTGCCACGAACCGGATGCGGTCTCCTGATCTGCCTCGTTTCATCGGCCGACTGTTCTCACGCTCAGACGGACACGGCGGACACCAGTTCAACCAGCACTACATGGACGGCATGTTCCCCCTCAAGTTTGACGAAGCAAAGGGCGAGTACACCGGGGCCGCTGAGGAGAACGAGTTCATGAACGAGACCGTCAAGCTAGGCAGCGCCGGCGACGCCATGGAAAATGCCCGCGAGGCCTTTGTGATTTCTTATGCGGGAACCAACGGCTTCGGGACGGGCGACATCTCCACCCCCGTCGAGCTCCACGGCGTTTCGCCCAGTGTCGACAAACAGGGCGACTTCAAGGTCAAGAACTTTAGCCGGCTGTGGTGCTACCGAAACGGCGGGAGACCAAAGGAGGTCCCGCCGCTGCTGGCCAGGGAGAATGGCGTCGCGCGGGTTGCCACGCTGTAGGGATGCGGGAGGCACGGTCGGGTGGGAGAATCAACACCACTGCGGGGTTCTCTGCAACGAGCGACGAGCTGATACCGGCAGCGATTAGGAAGATGAGTAGTTATTCATGACGGGAGGAAAGGTGCTTTTATTAGAGGGGGAGGTTGGGGAGATTGACATAATCCTAATGCCACTTTCACATCCCAGATATCGGTTTTGATCCTGACAAACGACTATGTTACATGAAGTGATCTGTCTATAGTGATAGCATCAGCTTAATGAAGACATGTTAACTAAAAACAGATGACAGTTGCCTATCCATGTTTCCAGAGCCGTGCCCAAGGATTTCCCATCGCAATGTCCCGAGGTCTTCCTGAGCTCAAGGTCCAGCCTCGAACCACACAACTAAACCAGATACATGCTTTGATAATATCTAGACATATTTATCTTCCAAGAGTTATCTCTCCTTGAGGAGGATCTGAAAAATATTGTTCCCCCGGGGGCAAATGAGAAGACGGGATCCAACCGTATAGGCCTGAAATACTCTTGTATCTTACAAAACAGCTTGCAAAACGCTGCGACAGGCTACCACACATTTAAAGCAGATAAAGATGTACAAGTAGGCACTAAGCCATGATTTCCTCTGGAGTATTTGCAACTAATCCAGTGTTACCTACAATCTACCGGACTTGTCTCGTAGGTTGTTGGCTTCTCCCACTACTGGTACGAGACCAGCTTTTGAACAATACGTGCAGAAGTTTATATATAAAGCTAGGTGCCCAGGGGACAAAATCCGAACAAAAGTTATTCTAGAAGTCAGGTAGTAAGGCGAGAAATACATACGGATGATTAGGTTGCTATTGTGATCTTAAAAAGTTGGGCAACGAACCTCGAGGATGACTAGTCAAACCGCAGCAGCACGCTGGTAGTACGAAGGAGATCTTGCGTTCTAAACGAGTCGTACTCGATCAATGCAAACGAGGAATAGAGACAAAGTATATGTAAAAAACGACACGAATGGGGTGAATCTAGGGAGATTCTACATCAAAGGCTCAAGCAAGAGAGAGCAAAGGAGAGGGACTAAAATCACTCTCGCAATCGCTGCCGCTTTATTCACCTCTCTTCACATGCACGAAGATCTCTCAGATGGCTTGCTGCTAGAGCCCAAGCCCCGAATTGATTCTCAGAACTACCCTCCCTTCTCAGGAACGGGCTTCGGCCTGGAATGACAAATACTACCCTCTTCTCCAAAGTTCGCAAGAAACACGCAGGCACGTAATGCCAAGCCCATAACGAGAGCAGGCTTCGTTCTTCGTCATAACATTGCATCGGGGAGACTACCTGGTCCTTTGGTGGAGATGGCTGAATCCTCGGCTCAGCACAAGTCATAAAGCCGACATTGCAACCAAGTACGAGTACGACGTAGTGGAGATGGGAGCCATCGACGAGACGCCTCCGGGATGAGAGAATTAGAAATTCGCTCAAAGACCCGTCCAACGTGGTGAATACTCAAGTCGTCCTCCCTTGTTAGGTAGCGTTTCAGGTGCATCTTCGAGACTTTGCGACCACTTCATGCGAGGAGGTGTGGCTTAGCGCCCATCGTGGCTGTAGCTGTGGCTGTGAGGATTCCCTTTAGATCACACATGGCGTCCTCACATAGCAGACAATGCTCGATCTTGGCCCGGACGAAATTTCGCCCAACGTCTCGACCGCATTGAAGAATAACCTACCTGCCGTTCTGTCGAGCCTGGAGAGTCCATTGATAGACCGCTTGCACCAAAGAGACGGGAAATCAGGGCTGTTCAGGGGATATCCCCCTCGGACACCATTTTTGACAAATCGACTCGCCCAGATGGAGTTGTCTTCGCCCTCGGACCAATGAAAATTGACTGAACGGATGCTGATAGGCCAACTGAAGTGGACATTGGGCAAAGAGACATGTCGCATCGGCATTCTTTGTGGCGTGGTGATGGTTTGGCCGCCTCAACACCATGAGTTGAAGTCGGGAAAACGCAGCTGAACGGAACTTGCAAAACGGAACCTTACTCCAGACTTTTGGCTGGCAAAACGTTTGGGGGGACCCATTTTACCTGTCGCTCATTCCTCACTCTAAAATTATCGTGAGTCACCTGACGGCAACCCGACACGATGGTTCTTGCGAGTTTTCCGCAGAACTCCTCCCCCGCCCCCAGATTCGCAAAATTCTATTCACGTGATATATCACGTGCTTAAGACGTTTTTCCGATTTTCCCATTTCAGTCAGAGTTTTTTTCCGCCTCCTCCAAATTGGGAACGGGAGGGGAAAGAGACAAGTTCTGCCCTCAACTGCCATTATTTGCTTTTGCCGCCACCACCACCACCACCACAAACCCCTTGTCCTGCACGCACGCGGCGAACCCCTGACTCGCCTTGTGGATCCCAGTCCGTCCATGCATCCAGGTATTTTTTTCCTTTTTTTCCTTTCTTTTTTCGGTGATGGAGCTCCTAAGCATGGATCAGCACTGCAGCTGCGCCGAAACGGGAGGGGAGTTTGACGGTGCATTTGCAGAGCGGGACTTTTTCTTACTGGCGTGTGTGTCCCTCCGTTTGACCATTTCGGTCTGGTTCCCGGTGGTCCCTTGAGCCGCTTCCGCCTGCACCTTTACGTCATGGGCTCCGTTCTTGACGGATAGCCTTGCCGATTAAAAAAAGAACCGTCATTCCTCATTTTCAGATTGATGGGCGTGTATCTAAGATATGGAATCCCTGCTGTTCAACTTTCACAGCTTCCTTCACAGTAAAGAGAGGATCCATGCGTGAAGTTTTTACGAAACAACATGGACACGAAACGACCAGTCGTAATCGGACCAAGTTAGGTTATCCGTCGAGGAGTTGGGTATAAAATACGTAGAGCGGTAGTAAAGAGTAAAGCATTTGATTGGTTTATCGTCTAAGACTGTCCATGCTTATCTGTTGTCTGGCCACACTGGCCACTTTCCAAATCAAGAAAATTTCCAACCCAATCATTCTAGATCTACTTCCATGAGCGAGAAATCAGACGCGAGACCGGCGAGAGTTGGTGCCAGAAGGCAGCACAACCTCTCATGAGGTCGACGCGTGGGTTGTTGGCCCCTTTTCGCATCAAGCAATTCCAGTTGCGAGCTTTGGACGGGGTTCCCATATCTATTTGTTCTTCACCTCCAAACTTCTATGTCATAAGATTCATTCAGGAAAAAAGAGGCGCTGGTCGTAAAGTCATTTAGTCAGTGGACTTGTGCATGGAGCCAGTGACGTAGTTCTCCTCAAGAGCATCGATGAGAGCAACATCCTCCTCAGAGAGCTTGAAGTCGAAGCTCTCCAGGTTGCTCTGGATGCGGTGGGCAGTCAAGCTCTTGGGCAGCACAATGTTGCCACGGGAGGCGCTCCAGTTGAGAAGGATCTGAGCAGGGGTTCTGCCGTACTTCTCAGCAATGGAGACGATGGTAGGGTCCTGGAGCTTGTTACCCCGGGCCAGCGGGGAGTAAGCCTCAATAAGGATGCCATTCTTCTGGCAGAGGTCAACGAGAGGCTGACGCTGGCAGAAGGGGTGAACCTCGACCTGGTTGACGGCAGGGACAACCTTGGCATTCTCGAGTAGGTTCTCGATGTGAGCAGCGCCAAAGTTGGAGACACCGATGGACTTGACCTTGCCGAGGCGCTGGGCAGTCTCGAGAGCGCGCCAGCTCTCCAGGCGCTTCTGCTCGTCCTCAGCGGGGGAGTGGATCAGGTAAAGATCAAGGTAGTCGAGGCCAAACTTGTCCAGAGACTCGCAGAGAGCGTTAAAGGTAGCCTCGTAGCCGTGGTCAGAGTCCCAGAGCTTGGAGGTGATAAAGACATCCTCACGAGGAGTGCCGGTTCGCTCGAGCCAGCTGCGGATGGCACGTCCACAAGCCTCCTCGTTGGCATAACGAGCGGCAGAGTCGATGTGGCGGTAACCGGCGTCAAGGGCAGCAGTGACGGCGTCCTCAGTCTCCTGGCCGTTGGGGGCCTTGTAGACGCCGAGGGCAACCTGGGGGATCTCGTTGCCATCGTTGAGAGTAACTGAGTTCTGGCGGACAGGGACCTTCTTAACGAAGACCTGGCGCTCAGGGGAAGTCTCAGGAGTGATAGCGGAGGGAGCCATTGTGAAGTGTGTGTTAAAAGGCAAAATAAAAGCAATGCTGGTGTCTGTTGGGTATCAGAAGGAAGAGACTTGTGTAAGATGCTTGGAAGAACTGAGAATGAGATGCTTGATAAACGGGATGAAGAAAGTCTGTGGAGGAGGGAATCTACGACTCCTTAAATACTTGCTGGACATATTGGAGACTTCCTGTTTCGACTCAGAGTCGATGGTATCCCTGAACAGTCCTTGGCCATGGTGAGGATCAGAGCTGAGCTGCTCATAGTCCAAGGTGCTGAGATACTCGACGGCCGTACTTGCCGCCTGGTATCAACACCGCCTCCGTCGTTATTCGACGCCGGTGTGGGGTCCGGACTGACGCCGACGGCACTGTACAATACGCTGCACTCCGTAGATTGGTACTTACACTACACCCCCCGGTCCCCCGTTTCGACGATTCAAGCCATGTACCTTAATAAGAGGATACGGATTGACTGAACGGTGGTGAGAAGTGGAACAGCGGTGGGGGGGAGGCTTGCGATAACACGGTTGTTGCGGTATTTTATCGAGAGGATCCAGTGTTTTGTTTTCGTGTCTCCAGTCCCAGGACGAGCCGCAAGTTGGAAGCAAAGCAAGATGACGGCAGAGCGGGACCCTGAAGAGAGGTTGCGATGAAGGAGGTAGGGAGGCCAGGGAGTAGCACAAACCAACCCCGGGCAAGATCCCTGAGAGATCCATTGCTCCACTAATAGATGGGGGCCCTGAATATCAACATCAGCGAGATTGGCGACAGAAGGTGAGAACTGTGCCATGTATTGAGTACGACTGACGACATTCTCGAGGTTCTGGCATCAAACTTTGGAGCGCTGTGGAGATGGGTGGAGGGGAGACCGAGGAGGGGGATTGGGGGATTGGAACATCGAGGGAGACAACGTGCGAGCAGATGAAGTCTTGGGCGAGGAACCATTCAACGAGCCGCATCGCTTGGCAGGGCTTGGGCAGCGATCTTGGCCGGATTTCCGCGGCAAAAGAGAACTGCAGCTCAACCTCTGATGGTGTGAAGGTCGGGAGTTATTATTGGTATACACACTGCTTGTTGCCGTCATCGCAGAACGCATACTGCATTGCCGTTGTTGTCGACGTTGTTGGTGGTGGTGGTTAAGAAAGACGCATGTTGTTGCATCAAAAAGGTACGTACTCTACTGTACTTGATGCCCCCGACGTACCGCAAGCTCTTGCCTCATGCAGTGTTCCCTGCGCACAGTTCTCCACGGAAGGCAGGCAGCATGGGCGAGACTGACAAACGGGCAACAGGCTGGTGTCTGTATCGGAGACGACACTGTGTCTGCAACGCGCTAGGAACGCTGACACCACAGTATGATGGAGACTGTGAAGGCATCTGGGCCAATCAAAACGGAAAGAGATGGGCTTGTCGTACTTTTGCCCGTCAGCTCTCGTCCAATTTCTCATCTCGCAGCCTTCACCCTTGGCTGGTTTGACCTTGACCTTGACCTTGGCCTTGACCATGTCCCTGTCCATGCGCAATGCAACGGACTGCTGCAACACGGCGAACTAGTCTGACGTTGGGCTTGAGACGGATCCATGCTCATCCTCTTTGCGCAGGCAGCTTCCAGCCGTCTCTGAGACGTGAATGGAGCCTCTGCTACGTATTCGGTCTCCGTCCCGTCGCCAACGTACCATGTACAGTTCCGTTATCATCTCAACATCTCCACCTCCCTGCAGCCTCGTCAAGCAGCCGTCGTTCCCTCGCTCGTCGCCGTGCAGATGGCCCGCGTCGATAGGCTGAGCAACATCAGCTCAGTCCCCTCCAGCCCCTCAGCGACATCTGTGTCTCCACGTGAAAGAGGAGTGCTGGAGTGCCGTCTTGAGGATATTGGACGGTTTGTGTCCCCCACCGCTTCAGTTTTTAACCGAGCGTGCCCTCGTTGATCCTACGTAGCACTCTCCACGGCCGCTCAACGACAGTTTCGACGAACGCACGCCCCTCCACGGCGCCCCGGGCGGCTCTTCCTCTCCAAGGAGCCATGAGTCGGTGGGCTCTCTACCACTTACTGCGTACGAACTCTCGATCCTGTTGGCTGTAGTTGATCCGTCTTGCGTGGACTCAAATGTCTCAAAAGGCCACCATTCATGTAAGCAGGTGGATAGCTTTGTCTGTCCTTGTATTTGTCCATGAGCCGGTTTTGTCGGTCCTATACAGTATATGCACGTTGACGGACGAGATGGACACCTCACTTCACGCAATGGAGAATCATTACCATTCATTTCGAAGCTGTGGGACGAGTCGAGACTGGATACACCAAAGACAGGCAACCAAGATGATCACAACGTGTCTTATTCGACGTGATGGATGAAGTGTCGTCCAGCCACCTTTGAGAGCAACTAGCAGGCTTACCACCACTTGCATGTGTCAGACAAGAGGACCCTGACGGGTTTGTGGCCAAAAAAAATACGTACAGGACGTACATTCGAAATGCTACGTACATGCGTCTAATTGTAAATTGCAGGTCCCTAATGAGCGAGATCCCTGAGTCTCGACCGAATCCATATCCGCCGTCTTTGCAGCGGCTTCCCACATGCTGACGGAACCAACAAGATCCTTGAAAGAGCCCTCCAATAGGATGGTGCAGCCTCGCTACCTTCCAGGATCCTCCCTTTTGCTTCGGCCTAAAGCAGCGTACGTTTTCTCGGCGCATAACCACACCTATTCCGTGCGACTACGGCGGCTTCTTGTCATTTCTTAGCAATCTTCCTAGTCGGACGGGAATTCCTTGTTCAAGGACTTCCTAGTCTGATAATGGACCGAAAAGCTATCTGCCGATCCTGAGACAAGGGATCAGCGCTCCCTGCCTCAAAACTGACGTGACGTCGACAGAGCTATCAACTTGCCAAGACAAGCAGTCTCCATCCGTATCCAATGGACAAGCACCTTTGTCAACCACTGCTACAATTGGATCCGCGACGGGAAGAGGCCTCATCCCTTAATGGCCTTTTTGCAGAGCCCATGCGAGGGGGTGATACAAGATTGACCGCGACAATCATCTTCTCGTATTACTCGTCCCGTCGTCTTACGAACTCGGCCCCGCCGAGATAAGTCGCTCTTGTCTTGTGTGGGGTTTGATGTTATCGCAACTTTCAACAAGGTCAGAGGTCTACAATGTAAGATTGGGGTGACATCAAGGCCTCACAGGCAATGTTTCGAACAAAGTCATGAATGACGCCGGCTTACAACTCTCGCTTGAATGCTGAATAGTACCACGTTTGAGCAACTTTGGAGAGTGAATAAGAGCGAGAACTATTCTGTCTCGTCTTTTTCAAGATATAAATTATATCAAGAGCCTCTGGTCGCGGTTAAGCTCCTAACGCCGTCTTTTAGCAAATTACATTCTAATTACAGAGACGAGTTAATGCGAACACTTTCCTATTGTCTGGCCTCAATATGCAGTTAGCTTTTGTACTTCTTCAAGCCGCCCTATGGGCGTCTCTAGGCGTTGCACACCACAACGAGTGCCGCGATGACAACTGCGCCCGCTACGTGACTAGCTCGGACATAGATATTGAAACTCGGCGTTCTGTGTGCAGTCGCATCTTGGCATCGACAGTCAGGCCGCCTCCCGTGTAAGCACCTTTCCTCAGATAAGAAGGCGCCTGGGTGATATGTCTGACTCGTCAGTTTCGTCACAACGACCATAACCAAGTACATTGCAGAAGATCAGCGAGAACCAGACGTAGTCCTAGAACCTGCATCGCCTCCGGATCCCAGCGAGACAGACTCAGAGGAGGTCGTTGCCAAAGGTCACTGGCACGGCTCTCGATGCTACGGAGCTGAACAGTTCTCGTCAGCTTGCAGATGCTGGACCCAAATCACAGCGCAGACCACAACCCTCCCGACGGCCACTGCGACGGTGACCAAGACTGTCCGTCTCAATATTGCCTGCGTCCCAGCAGCCGCGGCCGTCTCTGCCTCGTCGCGCTTCCCGTGCTCTGCAGGGACGGGTATGTGCAGCTGCCTACGGCTTGCAGGGTTCTGGGAATGGCCAAAGGAGCAGCAACGGGAGCTCTCTGAGCGTTCATCAGAGCAGCAGCAGCGACTCTTTGGAGTCTGCGTCCGCGTCGCAGACAGGGTAGACGACAGCGCCGGATGGGGCAGCAACGTCACCGGCCCCTGTACGGCGCAGGACGAATGCCCCGCCGATGCTGGATGCGCATTCGGTGACTTTTGCGTCTTTGACGGGTCCTGCCTGTGCGGCCGGCGACGATGCTATACTGCCGCTCCGGGGGGATGTGATCATCGCGCGTTGGCTGGGGAGGAGATCAAGAGGCGCGAGAGGGCGCTGGAGAAGAGAGCTCGTGATTATCTCGGACACTGATAACGAAAAAGCTGTAAGCTTACAAGCTGGGAGAAGGGATCAACGGGGGTTTGCATCTTTTTAGCGCGGGGCAATAATTGATTTCTCTGATTTTTCTTTGTTTTTGATATCATTTGCTCAAATAAAAAACGCCGCCTCTATTTTGACTTGTTCGTACAGTACGAGATACCTACATGTGAAAAGGATCAACATGAGAGAAATGACCCAGCTCCATCTCCCGAGCACATCAATGCAACCATGCCATGCATCCATTAACAAAAAAGAACTCAACCAAAGAAGAAAAAAACTTCCGTCCGAGAAAACGACGTCATCAGACAGATTGCCGCTAACCCAGGCAAAGGGCCATGCACGCTGTTTCTTCTTTGCGATACCCCAGTCATAGAGGCCTCCTCCTCCTCCTCCTCTTCACATACGACGTACAAAGGAGGCACTCCGTACCTCCTGTAATCACCGACTGCAGAAATAGCGGGCTTTTCGTCCTGTTTTCCCCTCAAGCTCCGCCTCCGCGATCTCAGGTGGATACAGACAAAACGGGCAGGACTCTCTTTACGGAGCACTCGAGCTCGCTCCCTCCTCTCTCATTCAAAGAGCGACATTCCAAACTGCACGATGCGCCCATTAAACTGGATCCCTCCAGACCCCGACCTCTCCATCTCCACTGCCTCCGACGTCGTGCCATGGGGAGACGAGTCCCGCGGAACAGAGCTTCGTTCGACGGCTTCGCTCCAGGGCCCAGCGTGGTGACGCTGCTGCCACGCCTGGTAGCTCGTGGGGACCGTGTCGAAGCCGTCTCTGATTCGCGGCGAGGGCTCAGTCCTGGCCGTCGAGGGGCAGCGGCGTGTCTGAACGAGCAGGTTGCTCGACATACGACTGCGCCTGGTGGATCCACGAAGCTGCTCTGTGGGGAGATCAATGTTGGACGAGGGGTTGCGTGAGAGAGGTTGAGATGAGTAACCGTCTGGCTGAAGGGAGGAGAAGGACAGATGCCAATGATGGGGGTGAAGGGTGCTCGCGTCGCTGGGGAGGGAAGTAGAGAGGCCTTCACACGTGTAATCTGAATCCGAGCTTCGCTGGTGCGAGGACAGGGCAGCATGCGAATAAGCCGTAGGGCTTAGAGTGCTTGTCGAACTAATAACTACAGGTAACCCGGGGGGTGCCCATTGGCCCATGTCAGCCTCGAGGTATGATTCTGAAGGACTCTTGGGGAAACCTGAAGGCCCGTCTTGAGACGCTGGTCCCCATGTCGAGTCATCCAGTTGGAATGATGGTATAGAGGCTGATCCGAAGCTGTTCTCCTCAAAGACTGAGACCTCATCCATGAGTTTTCGAGCGTCTGTATGTCCCTTGGTCCGCAGCTGAGGCCTTGCCATCGGAGGGCTGCTGTATCCTCTCGGCCGACCTGTTCTAACATTCCTTTCGTTGCCGAAATTTCCATTTAGTGTAGATCTCTCACACGCCACACCGACCTTTTGGATTTGCTGGTGGTCGTCTGGGACACGCTGACTCGTGCTGCAAATTGTCGCAAGATGTCGTCCAGCGTCCGTCAAGGCGGAAATAGGCGTCCCACTTCGGGAACCGGCCGATTGAGGCGGCGCAGAAGTGACAGGCGAGAACAGGCCCCGGGCGACTTCTTTGCTAATGCTTACTCTCGCCCGCGGCTCCGTCACCTTGAGCCTGGTTTCACGCCAAGCACCGGCTCGATCGTGATACCTCGTTGTGTCCCTTCGACGAACGGTACGGTGGGTCACAAGTTCGCGACGGGGAGACGATTCAAGCCCATTCCCGCGATCCTCGTAAAAGCAAAACTCTGGCGGCCCAGGAATAGTCTCCTGTTGAGGATAAGGGACGTGATACAGGTGGGGGCTCTGCTCCAGGGTAGTCAAACTCGGTGGCTGATCTGCACAGCCTAGCGGCCCAAGCCCAGAGTCGGCCACTCCCAGCGTTCCGTCATTTGTGGTGTCGGCTGTTGCAAGCGAGCTATTACGGGATAGGGAGAGGCTGTTTGTTCGATCGAAAATCGAAACGTGTGGACCCTTTCCGTCTTCTTCCAAGGCATCTGTCGTCATTGTGCTTGCAAGTGTGGAACGGCACCCCTGAATATCTCCGAGTCGTCTTTGCAGCGCCAGCTTGGCTGCCCGTAACTCGGCCGTCGGTTGGTCGACTTGACTGATGTGGTCTAGGATCTTGCGGCATTCGGCCGCATATCTGCGATAGTCGTCAGGCAGGCCTACATCTGGGTTGTCTCCCGCGCGTGCATTGCCCTCGTCAAACGACCGGCAGAGGACGGCCGCCGCCCTCTCGAGCCAGAAGTCGAACTGATTTTCCCTGCTCAACGTCTCGCGGAAGAAGGTTTGGACTACGCAATGGATCTTGAGCACGTCAACAAGTTCTGCAGACCGCCCTTCTTTGTATGAAGACTCTGGACTCATGCTGCTTGCTGACGGCACGTCTGCCACCTCATCGCGTTCGATGAGCGCAAAGGCGATGAGCACCGTGAATGTCTTGTTCAGGCTGCCTTTGCCCATGGAATCACATGTCCGCACCGGAGTCCGCTTGTCAAGGGCCTGAAGACCGAGGGCCACAAGCTCGACGGGAACACGCGCCGTGAAGAAGGACAACAGGTACATCAGGTTGAGGGCGGCGATCTCTCCACGCTCCTGAAGTTTCTCACGGACGCCCTTGTAAGCACCCAACCTCCCAGCTCTTGGCCGAGCCTTGTAAGATCGGACATACTTGGACAGAGGCTCTTGGGTTGCTCGCAACTGCTTGGCCGCGGCGTGGACTGCCAAAGGTAAGCATCCCATGAGACGGACTGCCTCAAGAGCGCGGTTAAGGTCGTCCTGAGACCAAGGCTTCGCCTTATCCATTTCCTCGAGCAGCATGATCTGGGCGTCATCCTCGGGAAGGGGCCCCAGTGTAATCTTTCGAGGAGCATCAAACTTGTGATCCCCAGCAATCGAAGAGTCTGTCGAGGTGAAAATCATGCTCGTGTTTCTCGCATCTGGGATATACTTTGAGAGTCCCGGGGTGTCGTGCAAAACCCCATCAAAGATGAGAAGCCAGTCCTCGGTCCGGTTCAGCCAGTCTCGAACCAGAGGAATGGCTGAGGTCGGGCTGTGTAGGTCCATCTCATCTTCTTCCCAGATGTCTGCCCATATACTTGAGCATTTTGCCATCTTGAGAAAGCCATCCTCCAGGTCCTCATCCATCTTACCCCGGATCCAGAAGATGCCTCCAGGATAATCTTGCATATGCCTGAATGCATATTCTCGAGCGAGGCAAGACTTGCCGCCCCCGGGCACCGACCAGATCAAAGCTGTAGACGTTCCCTGGTCTCGACGGTGTTTATCCATCAGTATGCGATGAAGACCTTCCAGTTCTTTCTCGCGACCCTTGAAGTAAGCATTGGGTCGGAATCCTTCAGGATGGATAAAGAGCGGATGTTCTACACTCCGAAGCATCGGTGCGTGAACGGTAGACGGCTTATAAGGAGGAAGAATTACAGGCAGAGAATCTGTCTGATCCTTCATCCTTGTGAGTGGTTCCGCATCGGCATATCCATAGGGCTGTGATGCACCCTGGGAGACATAGGGGCTCCCATATAATTCTGTGGCCTCTCGACTGAGTCGAGCTCGCCTTTCTTCCTCTTCGACTTCCCACCGAACCTGTATCAGAGCTGGGGCATCTATGATCCATTGTCTGATATCTGCCGAAACGTTTCGAAAGCCTGGAGCATTTGGGCCATCAAACTTGCACATTCCAGAGTGTGTTGCTTCGATGCCATAGTATGTTACCCCAGGAAGCTGAGGACTTGCCGAATTCGCATCGACGATGATGACTTTGGTGCCCTTAATATCGGTCTTGTGATTCTCGTGAGCCATATGAATACGGAAGCGCTGATATATGTCTAGGAAGTGGCTGTTGATATTGGCAAGCGTCTCGTTGTCCTTCTTCAGCGTCCTAAGAAGCACTGATTCCGTTTCAAATAGCTTCTTAAGAATGATTGCATCCGACATTGCCTGCAACATCAAGCCCCATGTCGCACCATCAGAGCCGACATGAGGAGTACCAAGGAATATGATACCAAATGTCGAGACGTAAATGGAACGGTAGTCATTGTGGTGGGCTGCGCGGAGGTCGTTGGAGTAGAGCAGAGCTCTCTTGACGAGAATCCCACCCAAACTATGGGCGACCCAGATGATGGGATTTCTGAATGTGCCGACGCTTCTTCTGTAAAGCGTTAAAGTGGTGATGAGTGTTTGTGCGTGTTGGTGAATGAAGTTGTCGCTGGCACTCTTGTCGTTGCTGTTGGAGTAGACGTCGGCGTTGTAGCCGTAGACGAGGATGTTGGCGTGGACATCTTTGAGAGAAGCCGGCAAGAGATCGATGGGCCAAAAGACACCATTCTTGGCTGTCCACGTCTTGCCTGGATGGCCATTGAGGCCGTGGACCAGCACGATGTCTACTTGAGCATCTGGATGTGTATACACGGCGGTGATTTCATAGCGGGAAACAGAACGGTTTTCGGTGCCTGGAAGCTGCGCCACAGGCGAGGGGGTTTCGGTAGGCGTTGGAGGAGTCTCAGCCGTTGGGTGTGAACCCCAAAGGTAACCGAAAGAAGAGACCATGGTGCGTCGACGACTTGGAAACACCACAGGGTAGAAGGGATGGGGGTGTCATTGGATAAGTGCAGTAATGTATCAAGAAGGGAACGAGAAAAACGACAGGTTGGTGAAAGAAAGCGGCGACTATAAATACCAAAAACAGCCGCGAGGTTCGCATTTGCGCCAGCCTTGCAGAGCAAATGTCCTGCCTAAGTTTCATCAACTGAGGGGCGTGTAGCCAACGTCTGGCTCTGCACAACCAATTCAGCATACATTGCGATTGCCATGCAGCAGGCGGCCCGTCACGAGAACAGGGGATAGCGAAGCAGCTGAGCCCCGGCTGGACTGATGATGTGGAGAGTAGCTGATGAAAATACCAATTGCAGCGCACCGTGGTCCTATTTTGGGGCTCAGCTCCTCGCCCGGGATGGGCAATGATGTTGGTCGCAGCCGCCCTGGACGTAGAATAGTCTCCGACTAGCCGCCCTTTGGTCGTCAGACTGTCGAGACACGGTGTCACTTGAAATGAGGCTCAAATGGCGGGAGGCAAGATAAACTCTACTATTGTTTGCCAGCGCATCAGCTTCAACTCGGCGGGGGAGGGTGAGCCTGGGGTAACGCGGGCTGTTGACTTTGAAAGGTTGAAGATCACGCAGGGTCCCTTCTCTTGACTCTTAAGAGAGTATGGGGAACCCCGGTCCGCGCAGTCCAACCCCCCTGGGCGTCATTCTTGCGTTCGCGTCTCTGTCATCTTCACACAGCCGCGGGTTCTGTCAAACCATGGGCGTTCCCGATTCGAAGGCGACGTGGATAGTGACCTGTCCCAACCGGTTAAATTGGCCAAAAATGTCATCTTTTCGTACCGTTATGCATCAATTCACTTTGTACGTTTTTGTAGAGTCCGAATCGACCTGTCGAATCGTTGGCCCCCACGGCTATTGTTGGTGTTTCGGTCGCTTACAAGAGTCGGCCACCCCTCCAGGACTCCTGAGTCATTGGAGACACGCGTTCAAGCGGCTCTGCGAGCCCAGGCACCAGAATACGCTGTCGCCCGAGAGAGCTCATGACGTTGTCCTTCAGCTTTCAAGTACCAGTCACAAGTGTGGTGGTGGCTGACTCGCCCTGTGTTCCAATTGCGATGTTTGTGTGAAGCTGAATGAGTCAATTTGCGTCACCGAAATGCCATTTCCGTAAACCGAAGTTGTTCTGAAGCCTCGTTTTGGGCTTAGAATTCGCCCCTGTGTGCTTGAATGACGGCGAGGGAGACTGAAAGGCGTTGGCCCCTCCTCTTCCGCATGACCCCTAATATCCTATCAAAATCAAGGCCAAGCTATTGGCCTGATACAATTACTACCACGCCGGGTGAAGCCATATTGTGTCGCCGCGAGTACATCCTCGTGGGAGATGAATGGTTCGTCGTACGCGAGTCCAAGTCTTACTCCGAACTTCGTCTAACTACAAAACAACTTCGTCCTAGGAGATGCCGACCTCGGCTCACCTTTGTGACATGTAACCGGCATCGCAGGCCTCGGAGGTCGGGTGTTTCAACTCTCAGAGTTCCTCAGTCCCGTGGCGCAAGCATAACCACGTACTCTCTTGTGCTGTGCCCGAATTGAAGCATGTCCTTGTCTCTCAGCTCCAGGTATCTGCCTTCCGGAATTCGGTCGTCATTGAGTATGGTGCCGTTAGCACTTTCGAGATCGATAATGTATGGCTTGACCTTTCCAAGCTTATCGCCGAATTCGTTCCTCTTCTCCGTGTAACGAAACTGGATCACGGCGTGCTGCTTGCTGAGGCTCGGATGTTCAGCAACCAAGTCCACCACGGCCACGTCTCGCCCGATCAACCAGCAACTCCGGGAGCCGAGATCAATGGTATCGACCACGTCGCCTCCCTTGAAGACGAAGAGCTTCCATACATCTCGGGGCGACGCTTTCCGCGCCTCGGCCGGTTCGTGGTACTTGAGTGTAATCCGTGATCCGTCTGCCTGTGTCACCGAGTTGGATGCCGCGGCCAGAGCACCAGTCGCGCCGAAATTGGGCTTCTCTTTTGGCTTCTCTGGCTCATCACCATTTGTAATCGCAAAAGAGTCTTCTTGTGACGGCAGGGGGCCGCTTCGTTTGAGAGGGTCTCGCTTCGTAAGCTGTTTATCGTTTTGGTCGTCGTCATGCCGTCTGCGGCGCGAGTCTCTTTCTCTATCCCGTGAGCGTCGCCGTCTATGATCACGATCTTGATCGTCTCGATCGCGCCGACGTTCGCGATCTCGGCTTCGAGACCGTCGTCTTGAGGATTCCGGTGTGCGGGAACGGCGTCTTTCTTGCCGATCGCGACGCTCGCGACGCTCGCTTCGATGCGAGTCACGGTCTGTTTGTCTGGATCTCCTGTCGTGATCTCGTTCCCGACGTTGGCTCTTTGAATCCGGAACATCGTCGTCATGACGCCTTCTGCGACTTCGAGCGTCGTTTTCCTCGTCTGAAGCCATTGCACCGGTCGACTTCCCCAGAAATGCAGTTGAAGACGTAAGTTGAGAAGCTGCGAAGCTGCCCAGAGGATAAGTGGACACAGTATCGTTTACATTTCATCAACATTGGCACTGTGCAACTAGTAATAAATAAGAAATAAGATGGTGCATAATAACCGTACGTAAGGTACCTAAAAGTATGCAATTGATCTGCATGCCCTGCAGGAGCGTTTCGACTAACTAATAAAAAAAGCTACGTAAAAGATAATTCTAATCAATCTAAAGCCGATTCCAACTATCAAACGCCTTTGCCCAGTCTTGCTGTTGCTCTAGATGCCACTAATTTGGCTATTTCGCCAGTCCGTCACTGATTGATCTCACCCAAAATACGTTGAAACACCCTAGGAAAAAAAAATGAAGTATAAAAAAAAATGAAACAGAAAGAGGAGAATCCATCACGCCGTCGCTGTTGAATAGGTAGTCATGTCTCATCAAGGGTTTATAATCCCCAACTTTCTCAGGTCGCAGACTGAACCTCCAGGCCTGCGCGCCAAGGATTCTCTTCAAAGTGGACGTCGGCATTGTTGATGCCGTCTTCGCCCTGCCTCGACACTGTGAAGCGCTCCCCCTCTTCGTCCCACCAGACGTCATCCCCGACCTTGGCGTCCCCGGGCACCAGAAGCAGAGCACCTTTGTTCTTCCCCAGGGCGATGCGGCACGTCGGGTCCTGGACAAAGGCATCCAGGAAGGGCACGTCGTAGCCGTTCAGGCATCGCCGGAGGGGACCCCCGCTCTCGATGAAGTCCCTGATCAGGTTGCTCTGCTCGAGGCTCCAGAACTCGCGAAAGTCCTCGGGCCTGGAGAAGGCGTCGACGGCGGAGAGAAGCTCAAGCATGCCGGCCATGCCGTTGAGCACGGGGCTCAAGAAGTGGATGAAGGAGTTGGTGATTTCCTGGCGGGAGTATGTCCTGTCCGTGTTGGAGGGCCTTCTTTGCTCGAGCGGGTTTGATGTAGGTGACATGGTCATGGTTTGCATGAGAGTGAGAAGGCGTTCCTGGTCAGGAGTCCGGACTTGGTAGGCTAGAGTTAGGAGGTAGACGAGGGAGAACATGGATGACATGGAGGACAGAGGATCCGAGAGGCTGGCGATGCTATCGACCAGGGCAGCTCTCTTTGGCTGAGTCGGAGGGATAGTGGTGGCATGCATGGTCGTGAGGAACGTGAGTATAGTAGAAAAGTTGAGGTATGTAGGCGGATAGGGCTCGCGTCGAGTAGCCCTGTGGTAGTAGTAGGAATAGTAGATGTGATGGTAAAATGAGATTTTATTGTGTCTCCTAGAAGAGAACAGGATCGCGTAGTAAAGCTACTGCTGGGTCTTGGGAAATATAAAGAATCACAAAAACTCAACAAAGAGGGCAAAGGGGATACAATATGTACACATCCAAAGAAGGGCCGAGCCCAAGAGTCAGGGCTGACAGCCTCCGTGGCCTCGTCCGTGTCGCCCTGGGTCGCCAAGCGTGTGGCCCTCCTCTTGTCGCAAGCCCAGCGCGCAGCTCAGCGCAAAGGGACTACTCCGTAATAACACAGCATGAAAAGGTCCTTCTTCATGTGAGAGTGGTGACTTGCACGCCATTGAGCGCCGTGGTCCGCCCTGGACTCAACAGGGGAGGGGTCAGCCATGATTACCCAATAGTGTCACTCATGATAGCAAGGTGGGCAATTGACAGGGTCCCAGACCCCCACGATTTGACGCATCTGGCCATCCCTGTCCCAGAACCTCAGTCGGGAACGGCGGCAGCATGACCTCACCCAGGCGCAAAGTCAGCGCACAATGCGATACAAGCGAGCATGGCTCATCTTGGAAGCCCCCTTTACTGTACGATGAGTGCATCGAGGCTCAAGCAGATGCAGGGCAAGGGCAAGGGCAGGGTAAGGTAAGGCAAGGCAGGGCAGCAGAGAAAAAAGGAGATGCCAAGAATCATCTACGTATACTGCTTTTCGGACAATACATGATACTCACGAGTGATAAGGTAGGTACAGTACATTGTAAAGTAGATGCAGTAGGTAGCCTACCTACGTATACGTGCATGCAGTTGTGTGATCGGCTCACGTCTCTCGCATGCAAAATATGGAGTGCATGAAATGTACAGGTTGACAGGGTCGGCCTCTCTCTCTGGCAACGCCCTCGATTTCTCCCCAGATGCCCATGTCCTGGGAGATGTCGATGGATGAGGAAGCCGGTGAAGAGCAGCAACTGTACAAGTATGTGCGTGCATCATCAGCACTCTACTATCCTTGGAAATCGAGCCATGGGCTCGTCTCGTCTCTCCTGTTTCACGCCTGCCTCGTCATCCTCATTCTCACTGCCTCTCATAGGTGCCTAAGAATAATTCCCCCATCGCATTCCTCCTCTTCGCCGTCCAAAACACAAGCGAGCTCGGTCTTCTCGCCCTTTCTCTTACCCCGCCATCGGACCTACGAGCCAGTCCTAACGTGGAAACATCAACACCAAAAACAGTTCAACCCCCCACCGCACATCCCAACTCCCAACTTTCTCTCGCCAATAGGTATGACAGCAAAGGATTTCTCATGTTAACTCCGATCAAGTCCCCGGTGTTGCTGCCTGCCAAGCTGCCCATCGTACATGCAGAGCACTGCGATACATGATACCTGCCAAGCGGACAAATTACATTCTTTGTACGAGACTTGATTACCCCGCCCCCGAAACATTGTGTTCCTTCAGGCCCCAGCAAGGGTCCTGGGCCAACGAGGGCTCGCTTTCACGATAGCGCTGCCGCCAGTATCTAAGGTACTTGTATTACTTCTCCACCATCACAAGCCTGCCTATGCGGAATTTGGTGTTAGCAAGCCTCCAGTTACGCTGTGATTACGCTGTCCCCTCAACCCTCAACAAAGTCTCTGGCGGACTATTGTTTCGCAGTGTTGAGTCTTGACCGTGTATCTGAGCCTCCAATTACCGCTTTGGGTTATTCCGTCCACCAGCCAATCATCTTGACCCCTCCATACTGCTCTTTCCCACGTGGCCGTCCAAAGCTATCCTCCCAAATCAAGGAATAGACAAAGACTATTCCTGCCACCTCTTGAGACTTTGAGGCCAGCCAGCTTATCGCGCTCTCTGAGATGAGATGCGTGCCAGTATCCCACGGGCTGATCCATGATCATCATCCCGCCTTCGTCATCTGTCTCAAGTTTCCGGGAGCGTGATAGGTTTTGGTAATCACTGCCCAACTGTTGGGGTGGGCAAGGGATTTGCGGTATCACCAACACGGTGCCCATTCATCCAGCCCTTGTCTCTTGCATATGTACAAATATGTCACCATCACTCAGCTGCCGTATTTGGCGCCGACTCTGTGTTGTTCTGGGAGGGGTTGCTTTCTGTGGTCATGCTGGCGGCGGCGTGGGATGCTTGGGAGCGGCAGGCTCGGAGTGGTAGCGGTAAGACTCTTGATGATGATGGATTTCTATGAGGGGATATCTGGCACAGCTCGCGTACTGTACGTCGTCACGCACACCACCATCTTTCTGTTATATCTCTCATGCACAAGGAAGAAGCATATACACCGGTCCCGGAAGGTGAGCTAGCCGACGACATAGGTTGCAGTGGAATGCCTGGCAACCATCAATCATAAGAGGATAACACCCAACCTGGCCCAGTCTTCCAGAACGTCCCTCCAGCTACCTTTACGAACAGACACGTGCGTGCGGCGATTCACATCAGTCACCGAGTTGATAATGCATTGCTACGCCGGTAGCCGTTTCATGCATTCGCCCAAACACGACTCGGCTTGATAACGATCAATTCCCCCGGTCTGACATGACGTCCATCAGCTCCGCCCAGATTGCAGTCGCTCCGATGCTCTCACGTGGTAAGCAGACGAGAAACACGCATGTAACCTGATAACCTGACTGCGTTGGCCGAGACGGCAATTCAGCTGGAGCGCTTTGAGGCTCGCCGGAGACGCGAGGAAATGATTCGATGAATCATGACCAGCCCTGTCGGCGGGCGGCAATGGGCAAGGCGTTTCCTCGGGGCCTAATTTTAGCTGTTCTAGTTGCTACGGGCTCTGCCTAAACTGGACGTTTTACTGGGCGCACGCGGTGGGTGACTCAGCCGGTACGTCTCCAAGTCGCCCTCTAAGAGACAAGGGGAAGGGGGATGGATCAACTTTACGATTCCAGAAACAGGAGCACGGGTAATCGAATTGGTTCGGATGGCTTCTTTACTGTGTGTAGATTGAATTGAAATAGCATGATTAACATTGTCCAAGTCTGCTTCGTCCAGTGTCCAGTGGTTCGGTCAATTGACATTGTTCTTCACCAACTTACCTCATCGAATCGCCAACGCCTCACACTCAGAACCCCTCAGTCACGCCACAGCCCATTACTCAATATCATCCTCATCATGTCGCCCATCGACGACAATCCCGAAAACTACGCACTCTTCCGTGACTGCCTCTCCACAACCCTGCTGCAGCCCGCGGCCACACCCGACCGGGACCCGCCCAAGCGCCGTAGACGCCGCAGGGCCAGCAGCGACGGTGGTGTGACGGCCGCCGGGCCAGCCAACCGGGCGCTCGACCCGGGCCAGGACGCCGAGGAACTGGCCGATTTTGTGGACTACCTCGCCACCGAGATCTTCGAGAGCCTCCCCGCCGCCCTGCAGGCCCTCGACTACCGGGCCTGGCGCGACGATGAGGCTCTGCAGCGCGAGTACGCGCCGCCCCTGACAAAGGATAACTTGACCTCGCTCAACCCGCCCCCGAGCGTCGCCGAGACCCTGGCCGCGTACAACCTCATCAGCAGCAGCGCCGACGACGACGACAGCCTGCCGTCCTCGCTCGAGGCCTTCTTGGCCCCTGTCTTGACCTCGTACATGGCGCCCCTGACCTCCCCCCCGGCCTGCACGCGTTCGAGCCGCACCGACGCCTGCGAGCTGTGCGGGCGGTCCTGGATCCCTCTGTCGTACCACCACCTGATCCCGCGCTTCGTCCACGAAAAGGCCGTCAGGCGCGGCTGGCACCGCCGGGAGGACCTGCAGAACGTCGCCTGGCTGTGTGGCGCCTGCCACCGGTTCGTGCACCACTTTAAGAGCCACGAGGAGCTGGCCCGGAGCTACTACACGGTCGAGCTGCTGCTGGAGGAGGACGAGGTGAGGAGGTGGGCTGCGTGGGTTGGGAGGCTGAGGTGGAAGGGGGGCAGGATTCGTTCCGGGAGGTGAATGCGTACCACGAGAGAATTGGATGGGTGCTCCGGAAAGTTCCGGAAAAGGAGTTACGGAGTTGTTTGATCCCCTGAAAGGTGTACAAGTAAAACAAACGATTATGATGATGATTCGATATCCAACTCGGCAACTGGAATCTTTGCGTAGGGGTGCTTGTCCTCTTGTATTAGCATATGTACCACTTTCAAGCCCCCTGAGATCGCACATCCAAAGTACGGACCAAAATATGAAGTGTATTGTTCATCAACGAGGGTTGTCATGACCCGAGCTTGTCCGATCCATCCCTTTTGGAACCAGGCTGCTATGAAAATCTTGTCTTGTACGTTTTGTGAAACGTTTCAAGAATGAGTGGAATATTTCATATCTTCAAATTCGCGAATACGCCCCCAGGTGATCAAGTTCATATAAAGAACCCCCAATCTCATTGCGAGCCCTCGGGAAGCTCGAGTGAGACGCCTGATGTGTTTTTAATGGGTATTGCAGATTAGCGGGTTGCCAAACTCGAGGTTTCATATACCTTCAAACTAAGAGAATCCTGATTGAATGTTTGAATGGGACAGTGCCAGTTTTATCGTTTCATAGGCAAGTTGCAACTCAGACGGTGGCAAATATATGTAAAAGGGGCTTGTCTCATGGGTATCGCTTCCAGAGTTTGCTATACGCGGATCGAGGAGAAGATGGTGTTACTTGGAATTATATAGACTAGGATATATTCTCCGATTTTAATCCTTCTAACCCGGCTTCTCGTTATGAAGCAGTTGTACAAGAATCCTTCAGCCTTGAAGCATGTTCTTCGCAAAATTTGCTTCGTCCTACCTTTGTCACCCAACACAAGAGCCAAGTTATCCAAGTTGTGTTTCAAGCACCTGTATTTGGTCCTAATCTCATATTTCATATTCTTCTTGGTTTATTCATCCCAGAATTCTCACTCACTCATCTAATTCTTGAGCTATGCTCTCAAGCATATCCGAGCATCAAGTGCTGTCTCTACCGAGTCTCTCCATAACCCTCTCATTCAAACACCGTATAACCACATCAAACTTCAACTTGCCAGAGTCAATGGCAATTACCCATAAACACAGATCTCTAAAATGATTTTTAAATTCATGCAGACTTTGGTTGATTTCTCCTCCAAATATCATTCACCAAAAATACCACCCGCTCCTTGAAACGCCAAAACAGATATTCGTGGGTATAGTCATACGGAGAATGTGCGGCGGCCACCCCTTTTCTCCTCCCTCACGTGTGCCTCCAAGTCGGCATCGGATCCCCAGCTTCGTTTTAAGGTCCTTTACTTCCCCCCCTTCACCTCCGGTCCGTCAAGTCAACCTCCACAGTCGGGGGCAAAGCGTCCAGCGTACTGATACTATCGCGCGGTGTGTCTCCTCCCATGAGAGCCTCGCGGGCCTTCTTGCGCTCGGCTTCCTTGTGAGCCAGGTCAGCCTCATCTTCTTCTGGCACAGCGACCAGGCCTCTATCACTGGCGTAGCTGGGCGCGCGAGGGTTACTAAGTCCTCGTGGCCGACCGGTGATTGGCGAGCCCAGCGACTCCCTCCTTGCCATCTCCTCGTGCATGTCGGCGTGGTTTCCGGTCCAGCCATATTCGCCGCTGACGGATCGTTCGGAACCCCTCAAAGAATTTCGTCGGGCGACAAAGTCGTCGAACTGTGTATCTCGCTTGTGGCTGTACACGCTAGGCGTGCGTTCAACCTGTTGCAGAGGAACCTCGTGCTTGGACGATCCGACGCTGAGACGAGACGAACGTGTTGAGAAGTGCCTCTCAATGGATGATCGAACTCCGATGCTGCCCTGGTAGGACGTATCACGTTCGATGTCGTCGTTGAAGCCAAAGGGCTTCACATTGACCGGGTGTGCATAGTCGTCGTACACAGACAGGCGCCGATAGACTCGAATAGCGTAAATGACCAGGATGATGGAGGTGAAGCTGACGAACTATTAGATTCGGAATCTTAGAGCAGCCCCATTCTCCAGAGAACTCACATGAAAATACAGTCGAGGCCCAGGCCCACGAGGGAGTAATGTCGATCGCGGCGCTGGACGTAAACAACGACATCGAGGGCGAGAATGGCAATGGCACACGTCAACTTGATGACATGGGTGAACAACATAGTCCACGGCGTCAAAGCCTCTCCAAAGAACTTTGCGATTTCGACAAAGGTGCAAATCGACGCTACGAATGCGAGACTGACGTTGGTTCCCTCCCAACTGCAAATACCCCAACCGTCAGCAAAGAAACAGTAACAGACCTACACCTTCGAGTGGAAGGGGCGGAAGGAGAAATGCTTACACAAACTCAATAACGGGTTTGCCGCCCTTGTCGTGCTGCTCCTTGTACGAGTGCATGGTATCACCCAGTCGCCAGGCGAAGAGGCCAATCATGGTCATGGTGAGGATGAGCTGCAGCACCCAGATAGGCAGCAGAACGGGAAGACGCCATTTGGCCCTGTCGAACTGCGCCTGGGCGCGCTGGTTGCCCATAAACCACAACATGGCCGTGGAAGAAGAACCAGCTGCCTTGACGTGGGACTTTTGTTGATTTCGAAGGCGGTGGGTGGATGGATGTTATTCAGAGCTGCTTAGCAGCAGTCGAGACTAGTCGAAAATGAAAGGGTGGAAAAGCAAACAGGCTGGTCTCGGTCCCGCGGTTTGTCGTCTCTTTTTCCCGTCCTTTGTTCCTTTCTGCCTTCCCCAGAGTGTGCCAGCTCAATGGTTTGTCCGTCGAGGTTGGAAGTCGTTTGTTATTGGTGTTGGTGAGCGAATCTCATAATCTTGCTCTTGTCACAGGCTGCCTGGCACTGCGTCCAGCACTCAACACAGAGAGAGCAAAAGAGGAGGATCAAAAAGAAGCAGCAGGCTAACAACTGGCAGACAGGGGGTTTGTTGGGCGGCGCAAGGTGGGAGACGGTGGGCTTTTTATTGCAGAAAGCCTCGCCCATGGACAAACAGGGCGTTGGGCTTGGGGCTGAATCAAGCCCATTATCAGTCTGCCCTTTCATGCCCTTATTCTTCCAATCCCGTCCCCGCAGCAGAAGCAGCAGGAAAAAGCTCTCCACTGTCCGGCTCAGCCCTCTGGCGCCATGGTTAAGGATGGGATAGGATAGGCAGGCATGCTAGGATACGTATAAGCCACCGCCTCCGCGGGACCCTCCCTGTGCCCATGTACGTGCCGGCTCTGCCATTGGAATCGGGCTTAGTGCTGATTTAGAAAGCTGCGGCTGAGGACACAACATGTCGAGCTTTGCTGACGCCCACTGGCCCTGTCTCAATCAGGCCGTCTGTGACTTGCCAGGTCGAGAATGAGGGGGAGTACTCTGCAGCGGCACCTTGCAGCGAGCAGTACCGCACCGTACTAGTCTCCGAGTGCGAGCAGTTTTTGGATCTTTGGACGAACCGGGATGACTCGGTGGCATCTTTGACTGAAGATCCGTTGGACAAAGAAGACGATTGGTCCAGGGATACTCTTCCGCCAAGGAGCATCAGATCAGTCCAGCTTGAGCCGGTGATAGGTCAAACGTCGAGAGAGAGTCGGCTGAGCCACAAGAGACATGGGTATGCGCAGTGTCTAATGCCGGTATGAAAGAACAAACGCGCAGGGAAATGTTTAATCTACTGTTAATAAGACATCCATGGCTATGCAGAACCTCCGGACATTTCCACGTCTGGAACCTGGGAAATCACGCTCTGAATCCTTCTGCCAGGGTTTCCACGAAGCCATCTCCGGGCTCGTCCATCAGAGCAAGCCACAGAGACCGAGAGAGCGAGTGAGTGCGAGAGGACTAATTGGGTCATTAGAAGAGAGAAAAACCGGATCCCATGTTGAAAGAAACAACAGAGCTCCCCCCGCAACTCAGCCCTGGGAGGTTGAGCTAAGTCTCCTTTGGGACCAAATCTGAGAAGCGATGCAACAGAGAGCCGGGCAAGTGGACAAGGGTTGGGGTGATCCGAGACAGGAGGTCGGTACGCCATCTGCTACTGTAGCATTCCATTCCATTCCTTTCCCCTTGCGAAAAGTGTCAAACGCCCATTTATTCATCTGGAGTCGAAGTGCGCAGAAATGGCTGGATCATGCAATTGTGCCTGTGGCTGTGTTCTTCAAAACTTCAGTTCCCGTCCAGTACCAAGGCGCCTGTGTGAGACAAGTGTGGGGGCCTCTGCTCTCTCACAGTAAATAATTAATTAATCATTTAAAAAGGGACGGAGCAGGATTGGCGGTTGGGGCGAGTTTCGAGATGCGAAAGAAGGGGGGGAGGCGACTAGAGATGAGATCATGTCTCCCCAAAGTCTCAGAATAGAAGTCTTCTGAGGCGCGGTTGCCAAACTGCCCCAGACCAGACTACGTGCTTTTTGGGATTCCCCAACGTGAAATTTAACCAAGGTAGGTACTCCGTGGTTAGTTACTGCGTCGTATGCTCTTGCGGTTTGCCATCTGAACCGTTCGTTATTGTTCTTTGGGGTTGGCCCGTTTACGCCCCGGTGCTCCGTACAGCTACTCCGTCGGTACTCCGTCGAGCCCGTACAGCCCTGCATTTCTTTTTTTGTGCGCGGAGGAGGCTTTGTCATCATCCACTGCCCTTTCATTTCATTGCCATTGACAACAAGGATCGACAGGCCCGCTTCTCTTCCAACTTGCTCGTCAAGCGCCGTCTCTTGGTCCTTTCGTTCTCTTCAGGCAAAGTCACAGCATCATCTCTCACTGCCGGTTAACCAATAGTCCCAAGAAAGCTCTCATCATCTCTCTCGCTCTGTGTCTCTCTCCCTCTTCTGGCCTAAGCTGTGAGTCTAGTTCGACACCTCGTCTCAATTCCTTCAGAATAGCCGCCACCCGCCCGACCAGGCCCAGGTGCTAAAGATATTCCCCCCAATGGTCGCGCGTTGGTGACCAAGGGGTGCCCCATCTGTGAGGCTGACTCGATCCTTTGGTTTGGAACCAAACGTGGCCAGTGGGGAGAAAGACAGAGCAGTCCTACAGTCCTTGTTCTCTTTGCCCACATGCCAGCCTCTCTTTTGCCCTGATCTGCCTTGCCCTGTACCCGGCGTAGAACCAATTACGGAAGCGGACACGGGCAACTTGAAAGATTCACAAATTCACATGGAGGCGGTTTCTGATACTCGCAAACAAGAATCAGGGAGGGGTCTGACAACACATCCGTCATGTCAGAACACGGCACAGCACCGACAGTCAGGCGACAAGAACCTGTAAGAATCACCGAATACAAGGTCCCTCGGGAGCTACCGAGTGTCCGAAGCAGTAAATGGCAGCGCTACACTATCGAAAATAATGTCCATCTCAGGAACGTCCACCCAAAGGTTCCCAATGTCATCTCCACCATCACCATCCACCATGCAGCCCTACGTACATGCGCAGAGTAGTAGTACATTATTCCCAGCCACATCGTTCCCAGATGGCCTATATTTGGCATAGCACAAATCCTTTGGAACCATCCCCTCCCAAGCCCTTGTTCATCCTCACAGGCCATTGGCCTTGTTGGCCTGGTACACCTCCGAGGTGTTGAAGGCCACCACGTTCCCGTCTTTATCCGTCATGGAGGGTTGGCTGGGGTCGGTTTGGCGCCTGAGGACTGTTGACGCGACGGTTAGCCTTGGCTTCGATCCCACGGATCATGGAATTATAGGGAGCAAGTTCTCACTGGGACCCGCCAAAACAGCGGTGATGAGGGTGGCCATGGTAAGGATGGAGAAGTTCATTTTAAAGGTGCTTAATAGTGAATGTGGCTGAGTCGGCAAAAGAGAGCAAATTCCGGCCAGCGGTGAAGAATCAGAAGTGGATTGGAGAAAAGAATGAGTGAGATTTGTCTATAGTCGTGAGATCGTGTGCAATATTGTCTGACTCAACTATTGACGACTGGCTTGGTATTTGTATTTTGCTCTTTGGAAACAGCGCTCTCAGTCAACACTCGTTGACTTGTTCACGGAGCTCCCGTGTTGTGTGCTGTTGCTACAGATTGAATCGTCTCGAGTAACACATCCCCCAGGCTAAGCATTCGGGTTCGTCTCAGGATGCAATTCGAGACGACACCAGTGAATGATCTTCGTCGGAACGCCCCAAGAGCCGAAGCTCAAACGTGATATTTCTGGAACGGGTCTTTCTGCCGGAGTAAAAGTCAGTTCCAGCATAAGGCACTATTGACTATTTGGTTCTTTCGCATCGTTTGCTGGCTCCAGTCGACGCTGACAAAACAATGCACGTTTACCAAAGGCGAAACCCACAGCACGTCTCAAGGACATGAATCGTGGCTGGGCGATCACACAGGCGGAGGATCCAAGATCCGGTCACAGAAATCGATTACAGAAAAAAGGAATCCGTAGCAAAGGGGAGCTGTGCTCTACGGCAGTTGGCCAAGACGTGCGAGTCATTCGCTGGTGAGCTCATCAACAAGAAGCCAAGAGTCTATATCGGGACCACGCAGGATTCACGCGGGCACATAGCTTATACACTCCAAGGGCGCATATCCTCAAGCTTGCCAATTGCCGGACTTCAATGGACCATCGTCTGGTGCGCGCGCCGGTCTGTCATGATGATGGCATGACATGACATAAGCAGGATCCCAAGTGTCTAATAATATCGAGATGGGGTCGTTGGGACGGTTGGGCGCCGAACAAGTCGAGGCTCTAGAGGTGGCTTTGTCTCGGGAGATTTACATGCACCAAGGATGGATTGAATTGCCAACGAACGGGTGACTGAAGGGAGATCGTTTATGCATGTAGACAGACGTTTGTACGTACTGCACTCCCGTACATGCCGTGTAATTCGGGTGGCTGGGAATCGCGGGGTAGAGACAGAACCGGATTGACCATCACCTCACCTCACCTCTCTCCTCACCTTCCCAATGCACTGCGACCTTGATGGGCGCCCACGTCAGTCAGCGCATCATTGACGCTCCTCTCCCGCTCTACTCACTCTGCTCACTCTGCTCGTCCAGTTTTCGATTCTCATCTCATCAATAAACCCATCATCGCTCCCCCAATTCCACTTCCCTCTTAACGCGGACCAGCTGGTCCCACGCATTTGATCACGAGCCTCACCTCTGCCCGTCTGTTAAACGCAAGGTGGGGGAGAGAGGGGGCTTCTTGAACTGAGGCGCCTTCCTGCGCGTGCCCCCATGTCTGCGGCCCTGAGCCCTTCTCGTCCCGAGGATACTGCTCCTGCTACTACTATACGTACCGTTTATGCCTATCTCCTGCTGCTGCTCGTCTTCGTCACTCTATGCAACCGTGTCATTCTCCAACTCGTCGAGTCCTCTTGTGCTGCGCGGAAAGTAAAGTTGGTGGCTTGCTCTCCCAGTTCTCATGATCCCCCCTCCCCCGCCTTCTCTCCTCTCTAAGCTTCAAGCTCCACTTGACTTCATCCACCATCCACGTCCCGCTCTCTCCTCTCATCCTTCTCTCCTCGTGCCTCTGACTTGCTCGTGCGTCTCACTCTTTCCTCTCTCGCTCTCACTCTCTGTCTCTCACACTTTCAAATTTCATCTACTACTCTCTAGCTCTCGCGCTGTCAGAGGCACGTTGATCATCCCCTGATCTACATTCTCCGCCCGTCTCCTAGCCCACGCACATCTCCTGACTTCACACTCTCGTCAGGTCAGTACAATCCTCTCCGATGGCCACTACGGAACACTGCCTCGCCTGCTTCGAGGCCCTCGAGGCCCACCTCTTGCACCGTAAGCCCTTGTCCCTCGACGAGATCCAGGACAGGTTCGTCGCCGCATCCGCGCCGCCGCCGTCATCGTCAGCATCCAAGGGCCTTCAGGACCCGACCCTGCGCCGTCTCGTCGCCGACTCAGAGTCGTCTTCGTCTTCTTCTACTTCGCTCGCCGCGTCCACTCCCGCCACTTCCACCTCGTCTCTGCCTCTGGCGCCTCCGCCCAGCTCTGCTCCCCTTTTCGTCACATGGAACACCATGGAGGATGACGACCCTTCGCTGCGGGGTTGCATCGGCACCTTTGAATCTCAACCTCTGTCCGAGGGCATCCCCGAGTATGCCCTGATCTCAGCTCTGCAGGACACCCGCTTCCCGCCCATCCGAAAGTCTGAGCTGCCAACTCTTCAGGTTGCCGTCACCCTACTCACCGACTTCGAGGAGGTCGATGACGCCTACGACTGGGAGCTCGGCGTCCACGGCATCCGCCTGTCTTTCCACGACCGCGGGCGCCGCTACGGCTCCACGTACTTGCCCGACGTCGCGTCTGAGCAGGGCTGGACAAAGGATGAGACGCTCTTCAGCCTGATCCGAAAGGCAGGCTGGATGGGCAGCCGGAGCAAGTGGAAGGACTTGGATCTCAAGGTCACCCGGTATCAGGGCAAGAAGTCGACATTAGAGTACAATGACTACAAGCAGTGGCGGGAGTCTGTCGAGAAATGAAGGGATCTCGGGGACTTGAAAGAGATGTGTATGGGCGAGACAACGAAGCAATCGTAGAGGGCCACCTTGGGGGAGGATCCGCGGGTAAGACGTGACATGTACGTTAGACTAGAGGTCGGCGTTCTTGGGCCACGGAGACTTGTTTTGATTTGCGATTATTGACTGACAGATAGAGCCGGAGCTATGGAGTGGGCATACACACGTCACTCAGATTTTTTGTCTCGAAATTCACAACCTTTTACACAACAGCTCATATTGATTCAGTTGCAGGCTTACACTACACACACTATCCCCACTCCCAGATGACGACAATGCATCATCGTCACAGGTAGCCCTCGACGGTTTCTAACACGAGCAAGTAGGACTTTGGTAAAGTATCTGTAAGTGGGAGAAGACCAAAAAAAGGGTAGTGGTGGTGGTGACCCAACGGGTAACGGTATAATCAACACGTACATGCCTGGGAGCTCAGTATCTTTGTAAAACGCGCGCGCCAATAGACGAGGGTGGTTAATGGTTCCCGACCAAGAATAGATACAAACAACTCCTCATCAAGGGATGGCTCAACCAAACCAGCCCCGACAATACGCGCCCAGATCCCATAATCTTTCGCCCCAAACGCCAAAGGTATCCCTGGTATATGACAGTCCCAAAGTTCTCAAAGTATCCCCCTCCTTTCCCAACACGACATCAGCTGGGAGCAGTGCCCGCCTAAATTATCCTCCCACCGGTTCAATCGCCTTCCTTTAACTCTTCCATCTTTTTTTCGATTCTTCATTACCCCCAAAGTTCGACATCGATGTAATGAATTCTCGACTCCCGCTCCTTACCAACATCTCAACTTCTTCCAGAACCCGTTGTCTCCCTTCCCGACTCTATCACCGTTGATGTTTGGTCCGCGGACACCCGGTCCACGCTTCTCCGGGTCGATGTCGTGCGGCAGTGGTGTCAAGGGCTTGGTCTGCCCCCGAGCATTCAAATCCGTGTTGTCATGGATGCCCATCTCGGCGAGCCGACGACCCTCCATGACGCGGCGCACAATGAGAGCAAAGGTTTCCTCAATGTTCACTTCAAGGCGCGCGCTCGTCTCCATGAAGCCGCAGCCGCGCTTCCGCGCCCATTCGAGGCCCTTTGCGGCGGGGACCTGACGGCTCTCTTGCAAATCGCACTTGTTACCGGCGACGAGCTTGATGGGTGGGATCGTCTTTGCGCGGGCGCCGCTGCTGTAGGTGTCGTGGCGTCCCGGCTTGATACCGGCACGACGAGCGCGCTCAGCATTGTCGAGTCGAGTCTCGGCCTCCATATCGATGAGTTCATTAAAGTGCTGCAAGGCGTCGAGGGAATCGTTTGAGGTGATGTCGTAGACGAGTAGGAAGGCGTCCGCGCCGAGATTGGAAGAAGCCCACATGCCGCGGTACTCCTCCTGCCCAGCTGTATCGGTCAGAGACAGGTGGTAAGTCACACCGTCGATACGGCGGGTGACACTGTACGAGTCCTCGATTGTCGGGTCGTAGTCGGATGTCCACTGCGAATGCACCAGGCGCAAGGTGATGGAGGATTTACCACACCCGCCATCACCGCAGATGGTGATGGAAATGGGAACGGGAGGATGTGAGTCGGTAGGCATGGTCATGATCTTTGAAACCAATCGAGGTTTCTCTTGAAATGAAAGGTAGGAAAAGGCCTCCCCGGATGAAACTGGGAGGGCGACAAGTTAATACTTGAATTCGTGCCTGAGTCGCAAAAAGGATTGTGGGCGCGCAACCGAAGACCGGGAAGGTGTCGTCACAGCCAGACTGCGCCGTTTGTGGGGAACGGGTTGCGGGCTCTAAAACTTAAGGCGGCTGTCACGTCGGCTAAAGGCGAGGTAAAGCAATTAGGTAGCACTTTGAGCGGGAGGGTCGAGTAATGAAGCTCCCCTTCAGAAAAGTGAGAGCTGCCCCTGAATCGTCGCGGCGTCGAGTCGAGGTGGGATGAAGGATGTCTTGTTGAGAGTGGGAATGGCGAATAATTGTTATCTCAAAAGCTGTTCCAGGTCGAGGTCTTTCGTTGCAGATCGTTACGTTTTAAATGGTGAAAATGATTGTGTCCAGTCTAGCGTTCTTTTGTCCAGTGACGGGGGTATCAATTCGAGGTTATCTTGAGTGAGCAGGACAGAGCAAAGTAAAGCAAAGCAGGTTCTTCTTTAGTTCCCAAAAAGAAGAGATATTCGATGGCGGATGCAGGCGACTTTTTCAAGGCCGGATAGTGAGCGGGCAGCGAGAGTCCAGAGAGTGTGTGGCGGAGCGAGTGAGACCCGAGCTCAAGGCGGAAAGTGATGCAAGGCGGACTCAATGGCGACTCGACCCAGAGGGAAGCAAACAAGGCAGCAAACAATTTGCTACAGCACGTGCTCGCACTTTTCGTTTTCCTTTCGTCTCCGCAAGAGTCACACAGCGCGCGGGAAGAAAACAAATACGGTAACAGGAAAAGGAAAAGGAAAGGGGGGATCAGGAAAAAGACCGGCAATGGAGTTGAAGTTGAAGAATGTGAAGAGTGAAAGAAGAAAGGAAGGCAAGAAAAAGTTCTTGCAGTGCTTTGCGGGACTCCAGGAGGAGGGATTGGGGCGGGGGGGGGCGTATGCAAGTAGAAATACCTGCCTGCACCTCTACCAAGGTAAGGTACCCGACAGTGAGGCAGAGCACAGCACCCCAATGAGCTAGGTTTTCTCTACCCCCCGAGCTCAGTGACGCTAGACGAACCTGGAAGGGATAGAGAGAGAAAAATATTCACTGAACAAGGGGGGAAGGGGAAGAGAGGGGCCGTGTGGCGTGCGTCAATGTGGGCGTGCGCTCCGTACTGCGCATTTACGTGGCGTTGGGCGTTGATGGCGGTTGGATCGAGTCTCTGGCGTCGGCGTAGGGGCCGCCGTCTGGCCTGCAGCTGCTAAGTTAAACGTGCATGGCTGGGACGGGTTGGGATGAAACGAGGAGAACACCAAGGAAGCAGACGAAAGCGAGGACGAACGAAGGCTGAAGGAGAGAGCAGCTTACATTCTCTCCTCTCCCCTTCTTTTCTTCAGCCTCAAGCTCCCATGGAAACCCAGATGCAGCAAGCCGATAACCAATCCCCCTGTTGGTCTTCCATGCGAAGGTGAAAGTGATGGCCTACCTAGGGAGTTGTGATTAAGGTTCCAAGACATGACAGGTGCCTCGCATGCACTGTAACCTGCCTACAACACCTACCAACTACCCACTGTACGGAGCACGACCCTGCTGACTACTCCGCAGTAGGTAGGGGACACACGCGTTGCTGACTGCAAAGCTGGAAACCATCAACAACGCCTTTCTTCTTTCTCCCAACTTGGAAGCGCCCAACACGAGAGACCCCGGTTAGTGTCATCCACTGCTCGATTAGTCGAGGTTTATTGTTCCTCAAACGACTGCGAAGGAGTCGAAGACGCGCGAGGCAACAAGACCAAGGAATCAAGAGAAGAGACAAGATAGGAAACCAGAGCAAGGTCCCCGGCTCAGGCTGGCCGCTGCTAGCGAAGCTGTTGGCCGGAACGAGCCCTCGAAACACGTATTTATGCAATCAACCGCCCGTTGGAACCAAAACGTCCGCATCCTCGTCCATACCCTTGCCGCGCAGATGCACCCTTTGACACCCCCTGGCTTGGATTGTGCGGCCAGAAATGCATGACAGCAGCGCAGGATAACCCGAGCATTTCCTCGCCCGTGGACGAGGAAAACACCCTCTTCAAAGAAACCTCGCCTGAAACTTGAACCTGATCGGCTTCGACATCACATCGCGGTGGTGGGACACCTTCCGGGAGCCTAAAGAAGCTACGAATGGGTGCATCCGGATGCCCCTGGGACTAAGTAACCTAACTAACGGGCAAACGGTGTCCGTGGTCGCGTCCGAGTGTGTGTGTGAGCGCGGACGTTGCCCAAAAGGACTCGATATGGCAGTTGATCGACGTGGGCGGTTCGACGTGTTGAGCGTTCACCTCTTTGATGCTTCACTCTGTGACCCCCATGTTGACGGTTGCACACGAGGTGGGGAGAGAAACCATTCACATGGCTGGTCTCGTCATTGAAGGATGGATTTGAAAGTGCTGTGATGATTAGTATGTCTCGACGCAAAGTCGTACTGGATATACTACAAGTATCCGTACGTGCTTGAAGCTGGCAAGCTGGAAATGGACATGGAAGACGGGTTGACGGGATGGAGTCCCCCCTTGCTCTCTTCTTAGTCCTTCTCGCCAAACCCCTCGTCCTCTTCTCGGAAGACCTGTCCCTCGGGCCCGGGCGTTTCCCCGTTCCCTCCCAGTCCCCTTCTCAATCTCCGGAGATGGGCGATGGTGCTGCCACCAATTAACCAGGCCCAACCTGTTGGGACAACTTGAGACAAAGTGGCGCTCTCTGGTCCGTAACAATTCCGCGGTGCCGATTGTGAGAAGCGAAGACAATCGGTGGCAAAATGCGGGGAGCGAGGCAAGGAGAAATGTTGAAGACAGCAAGTATGTAGGCGGATTTGCATGTGGATGTGACGAGACGTGCATATGGGGAGGTTTCGATAGCTGCCTTGCTACCGTACCTGTACATGTACGAATCGCCCACCTGTAAACGGCAGTGCGTGTAGGTACGAAGCTGCAGGTTTGCTGACGCTTCTCGCGCTTGCTGGGTCTCAAAATGCAAAACCAGCAAAAAAGGACTGGGCGAGACTCTGTTCTTCGCCGATGCTCTGTTTTCGGTGTTTCCTCTTTCCACCTCTCTGACCAGCACGAAGTACCTGTGCCAGCACCTGTTCCAGCACCTACCTCTACGGGTGCTCTACCCTCTACTGTACCTCCAAAAAAAAAGCAGCTTCAAGTCCTTCACCAGTCGCTTCGTCAACCCCCTAGCCTCCTTCCTTGCGTAAATTGACCTCCGCGCACAGACAAGCCGTTAATAAATCGCTTCGTCGTTATCAAACTCTCTTCCCCCCCGTTGTCTTCACAGAGTCACAATCAGCTCTCGCCTTGTTCTTCTTCCCTCCTCGTCTGCTCGCTCAAGTCCGAGCTCATCAAGTGTGTGTCCCTTCATCTCGAGAAAACCGTTGACACGTTATTTCATGCACCCCTCCCCCCCTTTCTCAGCCTTCCCGCACTCCTCTTCCACCCAGATCCTGGTTGATCTCCCTCGAGGGATCGCGACCAGAGAAGGTCTGCAAGTGAGAGCGCGTTTCTTCCCCCCCAGAACTTGTGACCGGGATCCCAGTTCCCCTATCGTTCGACTTGTTTCCCATGTGGGAGCAATACGAAGCTGAAGACGGAATTTTTGTTTTCGTGGCCCCTTTACAGTGATGCATTGAATCAGACGACTACGGGAGAAGACGCGATATTGACGTTGACGTGATGTCGAGAGACCGTGAGTATCTTTTTACCTACCTAACTGCCTTATATGGCGTGTGCACATATCCTTCATCCCTTAGTAGTCGCCGGTTGAGAGAAGAAAGGAGCAAAAAGCTATCCAAAGTGGGGATCAGAACTACAAGTACAACCCCTCCTTGTCCTCGGAGTTCGCAGCTGGGGGGTTAGGAAAGGAAAGCTACCACTTACACGACTTATTGTCTCCAGGAAGACTTGACGACTTAGTGATGATAATTTTGGCTCCCAAGCTGCGAGAGACTCTCGGAACCATTTGACCATTTGGTCGCTGTTTAACATTTGGCTTTGCAATCCAGAGAATATGCCACTAATACCCCCATCACATACTCCATCGTAAATCCCAGGTGCCAGCAGCGCCGGGCCGGTTCCCCCTGCAGGGTCTGAGGGGGAAGATGCATACCGCCCGTAACCTTGGTCGCATATCTTCGGATTACTCTGCAAACTTCATTGCACCTTGCCTCACTGTCATTGTCAGGTCTTGGCCAAGATTGAGTGAAGCTTTGTAAAATAACGCAATGGGAATAGATGTGAACTCCTGCCCCCTTCCTCATCCGGCAAAGACTCGGAAGAACAAAGAAATGCCTCGGTCACGAGATCTGACTGACGCCGACAACTGGGAGAATCTCGCCATCGTTTTTGCAGAGTTTTACAAGTGTGCCTCTAGCAGACATGGCCTTGGTTTCCAAAGTTTCCACCTCGGGTTTCGGCAGTCTTGCATTTTTCTTTTCTTTTTCCTCTTATCGAGGCAGACAGGCATTCGTGGACACCGACACCGCCATTTCTCGTCACAAGGTCCAAAATCCAAAGGGCTATAGTCGATACTTTTGTGGCTTAAATCATTTGATCCCTGCGTCATCATGACTGTCACCAACGGCCATCAACCCGTCCAAAATGGGAATGGGAACCCCTCCTCCACCCTCCATAGGGCTGAAGAGGTTGCTGATGTGAGACACCCATCGCCCATCACCCATCACCCATCACCGTAAAACTTGATCAGGAAATCATTGGTCGTTAACATGCCCTCCCCAGTTGATTGGTGCTGTCCAAGGTCTCATTGTTCCCTTCATTAAAGCCGCCGATGATGCAGCTGCAGATCGAGCAACTGGCAAAATCGCTCCTGATGAAACCGGCCGTGTTCATAATGCTCTCGTCGACTTTCACCAGGATCCCAGGGATCTGGCTGCCAAGATGAAATTTTCATTGCCTAACCAAGGACGTGGCAAAGATGGCCTTCTTGAGGCTATTCAACAGGTTCTACAGTACAGCGTCAACACTTGGGACCAGGGGTTCTTGGACAAGCTCTATGCCAGCCCGAATAATGTAAGTGGTTAGCCCATGTATAGGTTCGAGAAACATGGCTAACGCTCTTGCATAGGTTGGTATAGTTTCCGATATGATTCTCTCGGTACTCAACACAAATGTAGTCTCCCCTTTACGCAAGAATCCTATTTCTGTTCACTGACAAAATCCAGCTGCACGTCTTCCAAGTCTCACCGGCTCTGTCAATAGTTGAGAAAACCACTGCCAAAACTCTCGCGCGCCTATTCGGCTTCACTGGTCCACGTGCAGGAGGAGTCACTTGCCAGGGAGGCAGCGCTTCCAACTTGACTTCTATGGTCGTTGCCCGTAACACGTTGTTCCCCGAGTGCAGGACTTCAGGCAACGGAGGGCGTGACTTTGCCGTCTTCACCAGTGCCCACGGCCATTATTCGGTTGAGAAGAGCGCCATGGTTTTGGGATTAGGCACCAGCAGCGTCTGGCCCGTCTCTGTCGACGAGAATGGGTGCTTGAAACCCGATGCACTGCGGGAGGAAATCATTCGAGCCAAGGCAGAGGGCAAGACTCCATTCTACGTTAACACAACCGCTGGAACGACAGTGATGGGTTCGTATGAGCCATTCGAAGAAATTTCCAGGATCTGCAAGGAATTTGGATTATGGATGCACATCGATGCCAGCTGGGGCGGACCTGCTATTTTCTCAGACAAGCACAAGTACAAGTTGAAGGGCTCGCATTTGGCCGACTCCATCACAGTCAACCCTCACAAGATGATGAATGTTCCCGTCACTTGCTCGTTTCTTCTGGGACCTGAAATGAGCATCTTCAACAAGGCCAACAGCACGGCGGCCGGCTACCTCTTCCACGCGAGCCAAGGAGACGACTTCTGGGACCTGGCTGACCTGACACTGCAGTGCGGCCGTCGTGGCGACAGCTTGAAGCTTGCCCTGGCATGGATCTACTACGGTGCTACTGGATTCGAAAAACAAATTGACCACGCCTTTGAGCAAGCTGCTTACCTCGCCAACCTCGTCAAGCAAAGCAACAACTTCGTCTTGGTATCTCAAGACCCGCCCCCTTGCTTGCAGGTGTGCTTCTATTACGCGCCCAACGGGGACTTGTCTGAGGATAACGAGGCAAACACGTTGCGGACTAAGACTATTGTCGAAAAGATGATCGTGAGGGGTTACATGGTTGATTATGCACCGGGACCAAAAGGTCACTTCTTCCGCGTTGTGGTCAACTGCCAGACTCTGTCCGGGACAGTGGAAGGTCTGGTCAAAGGCCTGGAGGAAGTGGGTAGAGAATGAATATAGAGATGGACTTGGACAATATTGGATATTTGAAGATGAGGAGATGACTAACGAGTGTGTATAGAATTGTACGAAAGACGGGAAAAGACAGTGCACAAGATTTGGGGTCATCCAGCAACCATTTTGATGAAGGACCTGGACAGCTTAGATTGGTAGCATAGCTTCAGAGCGATGATCAGATCATACAACGTCTGGCTAGAATTAGAACTTATAGATGTAAGATGATTGGATTGCACGACGAACTTTTCATTCTTTAAAAATTTCCGTTAGAGACCGAGGTCACCATGTCTAAGATGGACCCATGCAACCATGTTGCCATGATGGAGGACAGGACATGGGTATGGCCCAAAGGCGGGTCTTATCGATAAGAACTTCAAGTATCAAATCATCAAAAAATTTAGAAAAGTTTCAGCATGATTTAATCAACCAAGACTTCAACCCCCACCAAACATCACCTTTCACAACTGGGACGGTGCTTCCAAGGTCTCAATCTCGTCGACAAGATGCCTAAGCCTCGTACCAAGCGGGGCGCCCTTCGCGATGAACGAAAACGCAAACGTCGCGATGAATACAGCGCGAATGCTCGAGGCGAAAACGACGTCAAGCGTCAGCGCAGAGACGAGGAAGAAACCTACGAACCCTACGAGGAGACTGCACAGCCGGAGCAGAACGGAATTGGCGAGAAGGAGTTCTTTGGTATGCTCGCCGAAGAGGAGCAGGAATACTTTCGCCGCGCCGACGAACTTCTCGAGCTGAACCAGTTTCCAACCCCCGAGGACCGCGACATCTTCATCGAGAACGTCTACAAGGAGGCCGTGGGAAAGGAGCTCAAGCTGGCCAGCAGTCAATCGTGTTCGCGACTCATGGAGCGCTTGATACAGCTGGCCAACACGGCGCAGAAGAAACACTTGTTTGGGGCTTTCGCTGGTCACTTCCTGTCCCTGGTGCAGCACCGGTTTGCCAGTCACTGCTGCGAAGCTCTCTTCCTCCGATCAGCCGGTGTGGTCTCCCAGGAGCTTGCTGGTTTCATCTTGGATACGGCGGGATCATCTGGTGGTGAGCAGAAGCCAGAAGCATCCATGGAGAGTTTGTTTCTCGAGACACTGGATGAATTGGAGGGTGCCCTGGGCTATCTCATCACCGATCGATTTGCCTCACACACGCTACGAGTTCTCCTCCTTGTTCTATCCGGTCGGCCTCTGGAGGATTCATCAGTCAAGACACTCATGAAGAGCAAAAAAAAGGAAAACATTTCTGTGGCCGGATCCAACGCGGCCAATGAGTCGAACCAGGGCCTCAGAGCGATTCCTTCATCCTTCAATATGGCATTGAAGAAGATTATCCAGGATTCCACTTCGGGCATGGATGCCACCGGTCTGAGGGTTTTGGCAACACATCCTATGGGAAATCCTACTCTACAACTTCTTCTGGAACTCGACCTCACCCTCAACAAGAGTGAGCAAAAATCAGAGTCTGGAGAACCTACACTTCTGCAAAAACTACTTCCCGGCGCTCCTCAGACCCTAAGTGATGAGACCTCGGAGGCTTGTCAATTCATCAACGGCATGATTTACGACCAGATCGGTTCACGCCTCGTGGAGACGCTCATTACCCATGCTCCAGGCAAGATCTTCAAGACTCTGAACCTCAACATTTTCCTCCCCAGAATACAAGGATATGTTCGCAACGACGTTTCCTCATACGCAGCTATACGAGTATTGAACCGGCTGGGTAAGGATGATTTGGTCAAGGCCGTTGACCAGATTGCCCCGACGGTACCACAGCTTGTCGCCAAGTCAAGATTCAATGTCATCAAGACCCTTTTCGAGAGATGTTCGGCTCGTGGCGTGAACGACGAGGTCAAGAAGCTCATGAAGAGGCTCCGGGAGGGATGCGGACCTACACCAGCTGATTTGGTTGTCACGCTTTGCGGGTTCAAGGATGAAGAAAAGAAGAAGGACGTAAACCAACTTAGCAAGAACGAATATGCCATTCGATCACACGGTGCGCAACTGCTTACCGTCCTCTTGGCCATCCCCGGCCCATCCAAGGGAGTTCAGGAGTCGTTGCTCGCCATCTCGCCAGAACACCTCATCCGCCTCGCAACGACCTCGATGCCTACCGTCAAAGTCCTCACCACGGCCCTCGCCACGCCTTCTTCAAACCCAGCGTTCCACAAAGTCATCGTCAACACCATCCAGCCTCACATCGCAGAGCTTGCTACCTCGCAGTTTGGCCACAATCTGATCAACGCCATCGTCGAGGTACCCAGCAAGGGTAAGGAGCGCAGCGTGCCCTTCCACATGAAGGAGGCCGTCATGGCCAAGCTCGGGGATAACGAAGCGGAGCTGCGGGATAGCTGGATGGGCCGAAGCGTTTGGAGGACATGGAAGGGTGATACGTGGAAGACGAGGAGAGGCGACTGGAAGGTCTGGGTGAAGGAAGTGGACAGCCAGCCGGAACCGAGTGCCCAGGCAAAGGGCCCCCGGGGAAATGAGCTGGGCAGGGACAGGAGTGATCGGAGGAGCACAGGGAGGGATAGACGACAGAAGGCCGAAAAGGATGAGGAATAATGATGAAAGCAATGCGGTAGCTGATACCCGAGAACTCGATAATCTGGCATCTCTTTACAGGCGGAAAAGTTTGGGCACTGGATACCTACAACAATGGAATTGATCAATAACATTATGATAAATGTTCCCAACTTTACGATGCGGAATTGGCGTGAATATAGCGTTATCACTGGATGTTGCCATTGTTGTTTTGGTTGTTGTCTGGTGATGCTTCACTATTTACTACATCCAGGTACTCAAAAGCACGTATGACCAAGCTCCCCCAGATCACCCCCAGATCCTACAAGATCTTGCATCAAAGCATGCACCCTCTTTGAAGGCTATTCTTTATCTCAACAGGTGATTTATCCCTTTCTTCCAACTTATATGACAGAGATGCACAAACACCCTCATCGTCTGTCCTGCGGGCCCATTGCTTTCCTCCTACCCTAAAGCACAGGGCATTCTTCTGACCAAACGGGTGAGGGACTTTTCCCCCTCCAAAAAATGCCAATTGACTGAGCCACGGCATGTGTCAAGTGGGCAAGAGAACGAGATCCTCTCAGAGTCGTACGCGTCTTTACCACGGCACATGGACAACATACTTCCTCAATGGAAATGTTCGGCAGGCAACGTAACATGAAAAGTTAAAGGGCACACAGCACCGAGTTCTTCTCTCACATCCCTTGCCACGGAAGTTCAAAGCTCGAGATGGAAACACACAGAGCGTAACTTCTTGGACAAGGTTTACCTGCTTGGTCTATTTGATTGATAAGACCGAATCGATATTGACTCCGGTCCCTGATCCCAAAAAATGTCACGTTACAAACGAATGGTACGCAATCTGCGTTACCAGACTCACATCTCGATTACTGCGGAGGCGAAGCCCTGAGTTCCGTTTGGTTGAGTAAAATGTAAAATCGGAAATCCCCTTCTTGGCAAAGACCTTTGTAGAGCAACCGAAATACAATCTCTTTTGAGACAAGAATGATGGTGGGTGGTCAGGGCAGATTCCTTTCTGGACACGATAGTAGCTTTTTACCTCTCAACCGCGCCAGGGAATTGCCTTTGCCTTTGCATTGTCTCATCTTTAGAAACCGTTGACTCACAAAAATAGGAAAACTGCGTGTTTTCAGGGTCTCGCAACTCTTCATACCTCTCGTCCCCGAGATACGACCGTGCCGAATCACGCTTGAGCCTCAGAAACAAGAGGGAAGTAAAGCGAAGCTACCCGCTGCCAACTAATCCTGGATGCAAATTGCAATGCCATGCACACTTGCCGACGGCAAAATGGCTTCAACCATCGTGGAACGGCTTGGTTAATCATGTTGGCTCTCAGTTCCGCCTTGGCACTAGTATCATCTGGAAAGCCTCATGAAACGCTGCAAGAAGAAAAAAATAGAACAAGTAGGCACTGGTATCAGCCACCAACTCTCCTACATAGGTCTGGAAAAAACGAAAACGCGCGTACACCATCGGCAGCATAACGCCTTGGAGGACGAGAACCCTGATGGTCCTATCCGACACAAGTTGAGCGGCTGAGGAACCAAGAATGAATTCGGATGGCTTCAAACTTCAAGGCCTAAATTCTCACAACTCCTATAGTCGTGAAAGGAACCTCCCAGATTAGAATCGATGCTAAGCACTGTGTACCATTGGGAGATCCGATCTCTCCTCTCGGAGTAGGGACATGTTGTAACAAATGGTATGTCGTCTTCTCTTACTTTTCTGGCTTGCTGTAATTCTCAACAATTTGTCCAGAAGACTCATGTATTGAATACCAGATAATCCGGAGTCTTGTCCCTCTGGTGTGATTTGGAAATAGGTTAGATCTCTGCTCGTTATCAAATCTCTGCCCATCTTGTCTCGGTGTCTCCTGATGATTTTTGTAACGAAAGCTGGACGTTGAGCTGGCCGTTCAGATCTCTTCTCGAACAGACGGCCTTGGCTAACACCTCGACAAAGAGGGAAATCTCAGACGTTTTTGCCTTTGTTGAGCTTGGGCTTCTGAGATTTCTTGCTGAACCAAATTTCTTAAACTTGAATGTTGAGCTCGGCAAGAACAGAAACGTTCGAACCGGGGACGACAAAGCCTTCGAGGCGTAGCATTGGAGACGAAGATGACCAACTATGGTATTCCCGACCAAAAAGCGAATTGTTTCGCGGGGTAAAGGATGGCGGGGTGATGCCACCATTAGAGTAGAGTTCAACCAGGACGCATCCGTATCCAAGATTGCGCTAACAATCACGCCCGCAAGTATGAACTCAAGTTGCTGACGGATGTAAGCGAGGCAGTCAGCATTGTTGACTGGCGCATTAGCAATGCGTTGGTTTGAATGCTAGGTCGAACAGAGGAAACACGCGAAGAGTATCGGGCGCTTTGCAAAGCCCAAGGGTCCTCAGTACTTCGACGGCAGTATCATAGATCTCGTCTGCGGGAATACCTGAAAACTTAGCACAGAACCCCCAACGAGGCAGATGGCGGGGAGAGTCCCCGAGTCTTAAGGTTGACACCGGCCTGAAGGCGGTCGTTCAACAGGTAAATGTCCATCTTCCCGGGGTATGCCGTCTGCACATGTGTTTGTTTTGCGAGGAATCTTGTAATATCGAAGTAAAGACCTGGGTACCTTGGAGGTAGCACGGTTGTAAATGCACAGGCAGAGTTGGTCCAGGCTAGGGACCGATAAAAAGAAGTTTTGAGTCAAACTGATTCGTGTCATACAATTCTCGGAGAGTTGGCGATCCGGGCTGAAAGAGGAGACACGGCGGGCCAGAGTGAATAACCAAGCAACCAAGTCGCGCGCGCATGGCGAGATTCTGGGACAGATAAAGTGTGGCGAGAGGAGGAGAGCTGGAGTCTGGACTGATATGTCACCGGGCACCCTGAGAAGACCTTTCAGGTAAGCTGGGACAGATGCCCCGGAAGGCCAGGAAATCACATGGATGGCGATGTGCTTCTTACTATGTAGGCAGTACCTACCCAAAGGTATTTGTAATTATTAATCTGGAACATCAGATCTCGCCTGGAGCAAACGCGTCGCGAGGGTGTGGCGGCGACGTCACGGCTCGCTCATCTTCACGTTGCGGGCACGTCGTGAACCGTAGTTCCGGGGCAGAAAAAAAAATTGCCTATTGCGTGCAAGGTCCCAAGGTCCCGTGAGGACGGGAGCCGATTGGCGGTGGCAAAAGACCGTTTCTCGCCGAGTTGAAAAGATTGGGGATACAACCTTGACATGGGATTCTCTGAGAATGTGATGCAACCTCTATGTAATTCTGAGAAAAAGGTGAGGGGAAGATGTGGCGTAGCGTGTGGCGGGTCATGTGGCTGGTGCAAGCGACGTGGAAGTTAGAGAAGCGAGGCCGGAAACAGGACACGAAGGCGCCGCGCGCCGACACGATTGGGTGCAGAGCCAAGGTTGCCAAGACGGACCGTGAGGAGCAGGGAGAAAACAGTGAGGGGAAGAATTGTTAGAGCAGACTTGTAGAGTTGTGTACCCGTGCTTGTCCTGCTGAATGGGCCATGGTGGAATGTGGACCGGAGTAAACCTTCCGGACGCAGGCCCATTCTTGCTGAGAGGCGCTGCTCGGCCCGTGGAGGATTTTCTGAGAATCAAGGCCGGGGTGCTTTCACAACGCGCAACCTGCCACAACTGGCATCGTCTTGTTGGCTTGCTGGCCAAGTTTGTCCCAGTTTCATGGGCATTTGGTCAAACACGACAGGTTTGGATGCTGCCGGGTGCCGTGCCATGCATTACGATGGAAGAGCGATGGGAGGCTTGGAGGCCTTGCTGTGCGATGCCGTACGACGCAGTGGAGCTGCTGGGTACAGTAGTATTTCACTGGAGCTGCTGGAACATGGAACAGAGCAGACCAAAGAAAAAGCCAAGGGAGGGGAGCCGAGCGGAACGGACCTATTGATATGAATACTGTGGCTCGATGCGGCGGATGGGAAAGTTGACGGCCGCATCGCATCGTCTTTGTCTTGATGCTGGGTTTTCGATGGTGAAGCCGACATCGTGCAGCATCGTATGCCGAAATCGAGAGGTATCGTGGTGGTGAGAGTGCTGAGGATCGAGGTTTAAGCCGGTGGCCCCCAGCCTGCCCGTCCCTCCCTCGCCCTCCATGGCCTGCAAGCCCCCCCTCCCTCGACCAAAAAGTGCACGCTTCCCAGGGCACCGGCCCCAGCGCTCTGGTCTGGACCGCAGACGGCTAGGCTGGAGATGGCTTAGAAGGAACTGGGAGACTGGGAAAGGCCTGCATGGTAAGCTGCACCTCACTCAGCAGGGCCAAGGCCAGAAGCTTCCTCATCCCGTTCTCCCACCTTGCCCTTCTGCGCACCGGCACGGTTCTGTTCCATCCGTACCAACCAGCCAGATACCCCTCAGATCAGAGAAGATCACAGGGACAGGGACACATCACGGATGCCCGCGCCGAGTGAGCCTGCAGCGCTAAACCCAAGGTTCCCCCCCAGCACAAAGTCCTCGGATCAAAATATGGGCAACTCGAAACCGCTGTAGTAGCGCCCGCAATTCATCGGGCATTCGTACTCGTTGTGGGCGATTTCTCTCGTCTCATGACACCCGTTCTAGATCACACAAACTGGACCGTTTTCTGTTGTTTCTCGATCCCGATTGCCCTAGGCGAGCTCTGATTACTTTCATCGAGCGATTCGCAGCTACGTGTCCCTCAGGGATATGAACGACCATGATACCGGAGCAATGTGGCCGGTGGCCGGGTGGTTTCCTCACCGGTCCAGCGGTTGACAGGGAGGCAGGACCCTGCCCGGCGTTCCCATGCGGTACCAGCAACGCCACGGCATGAAGCATGGTTAGTTGGGTAAAAGGGGCCTGTTGATTTTGCCTGCCAACTGATTATCTGCCTACCCAGTTACGGAGTACGGCGAACCTAGGCAGGGATGGGAAGGAGAAGGGAGGGGGCATGGAATGGTGAAAACAGGAAATTAGGTGAATTGGATGTAACTTTGTCGTCCCCGATGTTGGTCTCGTCTCCCTAATGCCTTGTCCAGTTTCCCAAGATTCCCATATGGGTGTACATACTGGATGGCCCATGCTGAGAGCATCCGGAAAGAGTGCTGTAGGGTTGTAGATCATTCCTTTGGTGCCTGATTAGACGAGCTTCTTTCTATTGGTAACCTGCGGACGACTTGCTCCGGCCTACACAGCTGTGATAGATGAAGAAAAGCCGTACAAAATGTTTCGCCAAAATTTGATATTTTTTTCCGTTTTACCAGACACCCCTGTCTTTGATGGAAAAGGACCACTCTGATTCGGGAGAATTGTTTCTTTCGAATGGAAAGGATTTTCTTCGGGCGTTCTACTTGGTTCTATGGGGTTGGCGGAATGGTCTCTAGGGGTACTATACCTACCACGCAACTACCTATGCAGGGCACCGACCTGGGACTATCGATGGCTGCAGACTTCCCATGCAAGCCAGGCTCTCGTCCACCAGATCTTGGTTTTAATTACGGAGTACCATGCTGGTGATAACTTCAGCCACCTACGTCGGCAGGTCGGGGTGCCGGCGGGTGCCGGCGAGCTTGGATTCGACGCAAGCTTCTAGTACGACGTGCCACGAGGGTGGCAGATCCAGGGAAATTTGAAAAGAAAGAAAACAAAAAAAACACGCTCTGAAGGGGGAGGGGGGGGAAAGGTCGGACAAGGTTACCGCCTTCAACCACATTCGATGGCACGATTTCTCATGCACGAAAAGGGACCCTCATAAGCTATACGGCTTGACGGCCTGGGTTGGAGGTTGTGAGCCTCTCCGGCCGGATATATTCACCTAGGACAAGCCATGAGCCATCCTATCGGTAGGCTCGGGGCGAGATGCGTGCGGCTGTGGTCAGGTGTGGTCAGGTGTGAGGTGGTGAGGGGGGTAAGAGCTGATTGGTGAACTCTCAATGAGACACTTGGTTCGGTCTGGCAGATCTCGGGCATGAATGCTGCATGTGGTTTTGTATCGTACGTGAACTTTTGTTACTGGACTCAACTGATTTGAAAATGGTTGAGACCTGGGCTTGTTGGCTGGGTGGTACATACAGAGGTATCTTGGTATCTCTCGTGCTCGTCTTGTGGCTCGGGACCGTGTTTTGGGTGCGTGTCTGCAGCCCGCAAGGTAAAGAAGAAAGGTCCGGGTCCCGCTAAAAGTCGCGGGCTTGGTTTCTGCTTTAGCGCCCTTGGTGCCCTTGGGGGGGGCCCCTCAGTGGATGCTAGCACATTGCAGTGGGTGGTAGTGGATCGCAGGGCGGGGGATCCTCGATACTGCTGGGCTACAGATGGGCTACAGATGGACTACTTACACCGCGGGCCATGCGTTAACAGACGTCATGGCATCGAGATCGATCACCATACGTTCTCCCGATCAACGTCGGGCGATCGAATGAGGATCGAGGAGGTTGCCCTGGAACACTCCTTGTTGCTTTTGGCTGCACACCTTTCGCGGCCGTTCCAACGCGTGCTACGAGGTACTCTTTTCGTGTACTGAGTACTGCTGCTTTGCCTGCTCTCGCCTGCCGCCGAATTCATATAAGTTTCGACTGTGGCCCGATTACGCCAGCACCGATTGCCTACGCTTCGCGGTTTATCTTACGAGTCACCTTAGTTACGACTCTAATTCGCTTCTGCCCTTGCATACCAAGTTAGTTCTTGGATGATATAAAAAGATCACCCATCCAACCGTTGCCAGAGCTGCGCGAGCTGTACCGAGAGCTCTTTCCTGCCACATTCTGCCTGCTTCCGTTTATCTAATCCACCATAAATTCACGGAACAAAACCTCCTTTTCACGGCCGAATATAGCAATCGCTGCACAAACAAATACAACATCGCTCCTCTATTTTTTGTATCTTCTGGTCGTTGGATCACCATTATCACTACGTACACTTCTGCATAACACAACGGCAGTCCATTGTCTACTTCTGCAAAGGGCCGAACCGCTACGCAGCAATCACCTCTTCTACTGTCTCGCCTGAAACCTCCTGGGACGACATACCCCGAAAGAAACGACCTTGAAAAGACTGTCGACAGACTTAGTTGGTTTCGAGAGTCTAGAATACCTTCCTGTTGGAAAACATCGTTCAGGTTGCAGTCAATCGAGCAAAAGGTGGCAGCAACATCTGGCCACCGGTTACCAAACACCAGTCTACTTGAATCAACGACACTATGCCTAAGAGATACTTTGACCTCGGAGGCATGGACTCTGCTACGGGAACAGACAAGCCCGCGCGCAAGGTGAGCTTTCTTTTCACGCAAACCTACTTGCAGGCGTTGCACCGTCGACCTGGTTATATCAGTCAAGCTAACAATGGAACAGACGGAGCGCTCCCACGAGGAAAACCAGGAACGAGCCTACATTGCCGCATCGAGGCGAGCTGATCGCAGCATCGAAGCTCGGGTACAGTCAGCCCGCATGGCAAGCGAGATTCATAAAAGACGCACTGGTAAAGCGTTCCGAATTACAGAGGAGATTGTGGTGAAGGAGGAGATGTACGAAGAAGAGGAGGATGAATTCCCAAGATCTTATCGGCTCCTTGGCCCTCACATGCAGACTTCATCCCCTGAGATGAATTCTCGTGTAGAGACCTATTTGACCAACCGAGTTGCCATGTCGCAGCTGCTCTCAGCTAACGAGACCGACTGGAATAATAACGCAATCAATCAAGCTTTTGCTAAAACATTTCCCAATGCCAATCGTCAAGCTCAAAGCCTATCTCGGGGATGGTCGGTTCCAGGATACCCTATGGGCCCTGCTCAGCAACAAGGAAGTCGTCTGCAGAGCCCTACCGATTCCTCGTTTGAACCAAACTTTCAATCCATCAACTACGGAGGCCACCAGAACGAACGGAGCCGCTCTCTCTCGTCAGTACCTCCTGTTGAACAAGCCGAATCACACCCATCACCGGACGCTATGACTCCCGGATCCGGATCTCACCCGCACACGCCTCAGTCACAGCAAACGTCCGGTTTCCCAGCGAATAATAACCCATTGTCCAACATGATGGACTTTCCTACCTCAGACGGGCCTTTCACCTCCGAATTACCTGCCGAGGCCAAAATGATGATGGAAGGCGTGGACCCATTCGGCGCGGCCATGTACGGTGGTCAGGACTGGAGTCCTACTCATCCGAATATGTACACTTATCCGGACTTGCCCAAGTCTTCTAAGCTGCAGGATGGACAAGCGGATGATGGCGCATTCATGAATTTCAGTACCATCGACTGGGACCCCAGCGCTCAGCCGACGGGCGAGGAACCTTCTTGGGATACATTCCTCAACGACAATGCATGGGCACACGATCAGCAATGAGCCTTTCGACTATGTCAACACTCGACTCCTCACGATTTACGATTTGATCTTTCTATCCCACCTTCAACTCTAATAACACACGACCATAGCGGCTCGGGAAGGCCATGATTTGGACCATGGCGAAGATATCCGTGACTGTACCTACACGCATGCGCAGTTTCACATCATTTGGTACATGGATTATTTTGGAGCTTTGGCGCGTGCTTGAACGTTATTGCTTTATGATATCTGACTCCATTCAATTGCTTATTTTTGGGAATATGATGGATTCAAAGTTTTGCACCACGGGCTTGGCATGGATTATTCTGTTTTTACACCCTGCAAAGGGAGGTTCAATTGCTTCTACGGCGCTCACGGTGGGCGCTACGATGATAACCGGTGCATTTTGGCACTTTGGGGGCTTATAACGGACTTGATATCCCAACGGCATTCTGATTTTGATAGATGGGCAAATCGGCAAAGCCAATGCCCCTGGCCATAGTGCTCACAAAAGAACAAAGTATTGTTTAGGAAGTTGTGTTGAGAAGTAATGGAAAAAAAGCTAGATGCGACAAAAGGCTCACTAGGAGCTTCTGCAGTCCAGTCGACAAAAAATGACAAAAACAGATTATAATTGGTTTAACTGGTTCGAGTTTTTTCGTGTACATGACGTGATTTCGTTGAGTTTTGTCTGTCGGGGATGGACATTCTCTCGTGGGAGCTACTAGAATTCTGACTTGTTACGGGTCGTGAATCCCTCACTGGCGATGATGCATATTAAACTTCAGATGCATATCCGGCTGCAGCTTGAGCAAGTCCCGTGGCATTCATTTGGCAGGTTCTTACTTGTTTGCAGTGAGATTGATGGCAGAAGTGGGTTCGATAGCAAGGGACTGGAGCAGGCGATAAGGAGAAGACCTATGTATGTATGCTGAAATCAATCAAGCCTGAGAGAGAGAATGCGTCTTTTGTGCCGTCGACATGGTCACTTGACGGATGGATGCTGCTGCTGCGGCCCCTCAGTCATGGTTCCTGTATCATCCTGAAGCAGCCCGTACAGATTGGCTGTTCTCGAATCTTTCCACCTCGTGCTCGTCTCCGTCGATGAGAGGTGCCAATACCGACGAGGCTGATCTCGGGACTAGGAAGGGGGCGCGCGGGAGGTGGGTGCACATGGCATCAAAGCCAGACGCTGGCGCCATGTGCGCTGATGATTGGTCTCTCGAGGGCTTTGACTGGACGGCGCGCGCAATCAAGAGGTCCCGAGCCCCCCTCCCTCGCTGGCTAAGTTTGAAGCGGTCGGGCTGCGAGAGTGATAAAGGACTATCGGTACAGTATGGGGGTTTGCTGGAGCCTATTAAATCTGGAGATGAGGAGATGTTGATGCGGATGCGAGTGCGGACAATCAGCCTTTTCTTGTCTCACTTTTGTTTGTTCTTTCTGTTTGTTGCATGCAAAAACTGCGCCAGCCAAGCAACCACGAGCAGCTGAGGCTACACACGCAACTCAGTTATACGAACATAACATCAGCTGCAAAGTTCAGAGGTCAGTAAGGTTGATTCTAATTCGTACATGCGTGTGTTCCATATCAGGAATCGTCACCATCGGCATCGGCATCGACTTTCCGGACACACTCTCCTTGGCCTGTCTCAGCTTTGTCTTTCTTGTCTGCCTGCCTGCCTGCTTGCCTGCTTGCCCTGCCTGTCAGACTCGTACCCTCGGCATCCTTCCTCTTACGCAAGACTTCTCTCAAGACATTTGTCGACCCTCCTTGAAACCTGGCAACTTTGCACCACCTGACTCGCCTGCGCAAGTCTACCCCAAGGGAAGAAGGGCAGTGTGGAGGGAGCGTCCATCTATTTAGCATTGGAGGATCTTCAACGATTCATGCTTCCAGTGGACCAAAGTCAACAAGTGCAGCGTCCTACAGCGCACGTCCCCCGCCAGAGTTCCTTATCGCTCTACTTTGTAACGCCTGGGCTGGTATTCACCCCGCCAAAACGTCACACTTTGCCCGCCCCAAAGGGACCTGATTAGGACCCTCCCATCGCCTCCTTTGGACTTCGCGATCCTCAGCACCTACGCCACATCACCCTCAACTTATTTTTTCTTCTCTCCCATCAACACCTCGATCCGTTTTACCTTCCTGGAAAACTCTTCCCGACACCTGCTCTGATCATTTCGGGGCGCGAATTGCACCGCAGCCTCGTCAGACCCTTTGAACTGACGCCTCCATCCCTCTAGCCGAAACCTGCGTATTCTTTCCGTCCAGTCGCCCATTGTCCAGTCAGCAAAAGCTTCCCCCAAAAACCTCCCAGCGACAATGTCGTCATCGACACCGCCACTCGAGGTCAACACGGCCGAGGAGCCTCCCCAGACCGATGGCTCCAAGCTGCGCACCTTTATCGGTATCCTCAAGAAGTGAGCTTGCTCCTTTCCCTTGCTGCGGCGACACAAGCGATGCCCTCGTCCACGATGGTTATACAGATGCTGAGCGAGGTCGGACCTTGCTCATTGTACGGAGCAAGGGCGGTGGGGATGGGGACCTCTGCTCGGGTCATCGCTTGTGCCGCCTATAGAGCTTTCTGTCGGAGTAGGCTCTTGAAAAGGGACACTGTTTGCTGACCGCTTCTCGCGTTTTCGACAGGTTTATTGGCGTGACGGATCTCGCAGCGGTTAGATTCTCGCTGCCCTCGCAACTTCTCGAGCCCACCCCGAATCTCGAGTACTGGACCTATCTCGATGCCCCCAATGCCTTTGTCGCCATCGGCACCTCGGAAGAGCCTCTCGATCGCATGCTTGAGGTTGTCCGCTTTTGGTTGACCAAGGACCTCAAGTACGCCAAGGGGAAGCCTTGCAAACCTTATAACTCTTGTCTGGGTGAATTCTTCAGAGTGCGTCATTGAGAGCTACTGCGACTTGAAATTTTCCCCTTGTATGGAACGAGCAAGCTGATATACGGATCCAGTGCAATTGGGAGACAGAAGATAATGCTCCCCCCATCGCGACATTGAGCCTCGGTCCCAATGCCAACGGAAACGTCAAAGGAGCACTGAATAACTTGAAGCCCGGGCTCAAGAACGAAAAGAATTCATCCTCCGTCTCTCTATCTGTTCCCCAGCACGGAAAACCCAGAGACGAGCATACGATCCGCGTCTCTTATCTTACCGAACAGACCTCTCATCACCCTCCCGTCAGCGCCTTTCATGTGTCCTGTCCCGAGAAGGGCATCTCTGCCCGAGGTTTCGACCAAATATCAGCCAAGTTCACCGGTACTTCCGTCAAGGTCCTCCCCGGCGAGCACAACATGGGCATCTTTATTACCCTCGATAAGCGCGGCGGCGAGACGTATCAGCTTACCCATCCGGCGGCGCATCTTGGTGGGCTTCTCCGAGGTAGCCTGAGCGTCTCTGTCAGTGAGATGGCCTACATTACTTGTCCTCAGACTAAGATCAAGGTCATTCTGCACTACGTCGAGGAGGGTTGGCTGGGTCGAACGACCAACAAGATTGATGGTGTGATATTCAAGTACGACCCAGAAAACGATACGAAGAGCCGAGTGCAGGATGTTCCTGATGAAGATGTCCTTGCGAGGTTGAGCGGTCCCTGGCGTGAAAAGGTCGTCTTTACCCTGGGACCTAGGCCTGTTGTACGTGTTCTGTGCTCCATCTCAACAACTCATGTCCCACTGACCGCTTTTAGAAATCCGTTCCTGTCGAGGAGCAGTATACCATCATCGATATCGAACCTCTCAATGTCGCCCCCAAAGTCCTTCCACCCAAGGAGAGCCAGGCTCCCAACGAATCACTCACACTCTGGGGCGGCGTCACTGATGCCATCCTTTCCAAACAGTACAGCAAGGCCACCCAGGTGAAGGTCGAGCTGGAGGAAGCTCAGCGTGAGAAAGCGCGCCAGCGGGAGGTCAATAATGAGCCTTTCCAGCCAGTCTTCTTCAAACATGTTACCGGAAACGGTGGAAAGCCTGATCTCACCGATACAGGACGTCAAGTTCTGGAGCGGGCTCAGAAGAATAATTGGTCTCTCGAGGGTATTTTATAACTACGGTGAACCCCCTGCTTCGAATATGAATTGAGGTAGGAGGGGCGACGGAGAAGAGATAGAATCGAGATTGGTGAGCATTGCTAGTTCTGAGCGGGTTTCAACACGGTGGTTTTTGGTATACAGCAATCGGTACATGCTGCCACATAGGCATTCCCTGGGATAGACAAGAATACATTAACATATAGCTTTTTTCTTATTTTACTTGCCGGCGGATGAGATATTGCGTTAAGAGGCTTTGAGTATGAGACTCGGAACGATGATAGATGAGGGTGGGTTGTATGCACTCGAACTCGGAAGTTGCAAGGACTTGTCATTTTACGTTGGCGGGATTACTTGTTTATAGAAGGATGTTTTTAATGTTATATGATGCCACTCTCTTATTCGTCATTAGTTATCCATCCCCTTGGTAGAATATGCGTGCGCTGTTGATTCAAGGACTGTCTGTCGACGGAGCAGTGATGGTTCTTCATGACGACCCCTGTCCTCCTGATTCCCAAGTACCAGCCGACTTCCCAAGGTTGTGCATATCAGATGGGATTATCTACTGGCAGCGACGGAAATTCTGGCAGGAAACCCATGCAATTAAGACCCGTACTATATCTTGGTTTATTTCGTAGAATCAGTTAAAAGATGCATGATTGACATTACAAACGTTTTTTTATTCGACGTCGACGTCGACGTCTGATCTCGTAAGATCTCATACTATTGTACAATAAGAGCGGCATTTCATCTTGACACATTTCCCTTTCCCTTTTTTCATTCAAAAAAACATCATCTGATCCAGATGGTTTTTCCTTCCCTCGTACATGTCCATTTTTCATCAGCTTACAATACGGCACGCTTAGGCCTCGACAAAGGTCTTGACGTTGTTCAGCCAGCGGGTGTACTCGCGCTGCTCCTTGACGTCGACGTAGTCGGGCACGAAGACGGCGAGGGCCTGGGTGATGCCGCGCTCCTCGAGGAAGCGCTCCATGAGGACCTGGAGGTCCTCGTCGAGGCTGCCAAAGGGGGGTCCGGGGTAGATGTCGGCGCGCTTCTGGGCGGCCTCGGGGGTCTCGATGCGGGCGACCTTGGCGTCGTCGTAGTAGAAGAGGTTCTCGACGACGACGTTGCCGTCCTGGGCGGTGGCGTCGATGTTGAGGGCGCCCGACGCCTTGCCGGGCTTCTCGATGACGATGGACAGGTTGATGGGCGCGGCGTTCTCCTCCTCGATGTCCTCGTCAAACTCCTCCTCGGCCTCGTTCTGGCTGCGGCTGGCCTGGGCGTTGGGCTGGCCGGCGTGGAGGCTGTCGTCCTCGAGGCCGTCCTCGTCCAGAGCGGCTTCGTCGGCGTAAGGGTCGTAGTTGGTGATGTCGGCAATGGAGAAGGTGATTGTGATTCTAGATTCCATGTTAGACCGCCACCAGAAACAGATAGAAGGAAAATAAAAAATCGGAAAGAATAATTGGCATGTGTAAAACGTACTTCTCATCACCAAACTCGCGCTCCAGCTTGACAACCTCTTGGCCAGGAGTGTCAACGAGCTTGTAGGCGCTGTTGTTCAGGAAGTCCTTGATGCTGGCGGGCTCTTGCTCGGAGGCCTTCATGTCCTCCTCGATCTGGAGCTCGCTCTCGATCTTGGCGACGAGCTCCGTGTCGACCTCGCCGCTAGCAGCCCGTCGGAACACGGACGTGGAAAAGGCGGCGCGGGCAGGGCGGGCGAGGTTGAGGACCGACGACGACGGCTTCATCAGGGTGCTGGGACGAGCCGCCGGGCGGAGAGCGCTGACCGAGATGCGGGCGGCGGCGCGGGGCGCGGACCGGGCGAGAGTGCGAGCGGAAAGCATTTTGTTTGAATTGCGAGGGGAGGAATTTATGTATGGGTATTTAATTGCAGAAGAGGAGGGGTAATGAGAGGAAGGGACTCGATAGGTTGATGGCACCAGAAAACAGAATCTTCTTGATGGATGCCAGAAAAAAAAAGCTGCCAGAGCTGGGAAATTTTATGACCCAATCAGTGAGAAGTAACAATTGACTGGCTGTCGAATGGAAGGTCTCGGCAAGAAGTGGAGGGGGGTCTCTTTAGGTGCTGCTCTGCCTTAGGTAAGCCACTTACAAGGACACAATTGGTCCAATCAGATTGGTAGATGAGAGGTACATTGGCAGCCTTGGAAATTAGCAGACGAAAGAAGTCACTGTGATTACCTTGGCACGCATGATGATGGGAGGGACGAAACCGACTCAAATCAGCTCAGAAGAACATTCTCAATTTAATTACGAAAAAGGTATATATCTCAATAAACCGACCCGTGGCTGAGGGAGACTTGCTCCAATTTCAAGGTGCAAAAATCATGTCATGTCTCTTCATTCATCAATTACCCAAAAAATGACCGCAAATTTTGTCCCTCCATCACGTCCACCCAATGGATCGAATTACATCCTGGCATCTCGCTGTCGTAAGCTGCCCAAATTGCCTGGACTAGGTTCTTGGCCATGATGATTGGCTTCGGAGGCAGTGTATTTTCCAAAAGGTTCAGTCGTTTCAAAACGAATGCGCGAGCGTTACCGACGTCAATCGACAACTGCGTCGGCATAGTCGGAGGTCCGACAGGTTGGACCACGCCGTCCAACTGCTTCACAAACTCATCGAGGTCGCAGCTTTCCTGATTGACTCCGAGAGGAATGGCGTCTTTATTCGAACCCTGCGTACTCGATCCTGGTCTCCAGGTATTGGCAGGGTTATCCAGTCTCAACCCGGTACTCGCCGTGATGCAAAGAAGAGGCTGCACCATGCGACTCCCAGATTCCGGCGGAATATGCTCCAAAATTTCAATCAAGCGAAGACTGAGGGGAACGATCCACTCCTCCCAGGGTACGGGTCCGTTCCTCGACGCCGACGAGGCATCCGGGATGCGCAAGGCCACCAGATCTGGAAAAGTCTGGTAAAGTTGCAGCAAAGCCGCAATGCGATATGCCTCTGCGACTTTTACAAGATGTGTGCAGGGAGTATGCTGATCTCCCGTATCGCTCATCGGTACTACCGAGTCATATTCCAGCTGTAGCAACTCTTCTTCAATCTTGGGCGCTTCTTCCATCTGCTTCAACACCAACTCGATATCGCTCGGCGTGGGAGCTTGCTTTCTCACGTTGTGACGGAAACTGCGGCAAAGTCTAATCGCTCTGGTAAACAAGGTCGATGCCGTCGTCGAGATGCCGGTCCAGGGATGTGGGATATCGTCCGTGCCCTTTGAATCAGCAGGGGGCGATGTCGGGCCTTGGATTGGCTCTTCCTCCAAGGGAAACAAGGCGTAATCATAAGTAACGACTGACAGAAGCATGTCACAGTACACCCAACTCTTGTTGAAGAAGTCAAGCAGCTCGTTGTCCTCGTCGCTGAGAACCGGCCGTTCCCGGTTGACCTGATCAAGCAACGACTTGGCCCCTCTCAGAAAAGGGATCCCCAACTGGCCTGCCTCTATCCAACAAAGAGTAGTCCCAATACAAAAGAGAGAAAATAAGAGGCCAGTGGGGATCGAGTTGACAAACTTGTAACTCTTTGCCACGGCCAACTCGTTGTGAATGGATTTCGTGGCACTTTTCATCATGGAAAGTGAAGTATCTCGCAAGTAAGGGATCCTCGTGGCCAAGAAGGAAGCTGACATGCTTTGAAGACAGGTAGCCACCGATTCCGATTCTGACCATAGAGATGTGGCAAGCTTCCTATTCAGATTCATATCGGAATCGTAGGCAGACCAAACTCCGCAAACGCTCTTGAACCATTGAGTAATGAGGACCGAAGGAAGATGCGTGATGGTCGCGGGAACCTGTGTGGAGTACTCAAAATTATGTATCGTGGTTGCCAGAGCCAGGTTTGTGCTAGAGTCGACATTTGGCAGCACCTCGACATCTTCTGCGAGCTCTGGGTCCTGCACCTCTGGCTGTTCGATCATGGGAACGATCAAATCGGCCGATGCGTGTCCAGGGCTCCATACCTCATCTTCATGGATGGGAGCTACAATTCCAGCCTGAGGAATGATGTCGGACGGCTCACCAGCATCCCAGCCATAATCGATGGTAGGAAACTGCGGCGATGCATGGGAAAGGTCTGGTAGTTGGGGGTCGGCACTAAAGTCCAAGGTCAAAGTCCCCATGGGGAACTCGGAAACACCTGTCGAACCTGCGGGAGCTCTGGTCCTTGGACGTCCTGGATCTTGCGTGTCTTGGCCCTTGGCTCTGGCCTTTCCGCGAGCGCCATCTTTTGCCTTGCGCTCATGCTTATATGACCACCTGAACTCGCGCTGGTAGCCACCGCAGGTCCATCCTTTACGAAGACAGACCAGACACTCCGGCTTTGTCTCGTCGCATTTCAGCTTCAGGGGATTTCCATGTTAATATCACGGCTTGATGTTCGTCGTGGGATTAAGGAACGACTTACGTGCTTGGCCCTGCATGTGTGACACCCCGACCTCGAGCGAGGCTTGCCTACCCCGGTCGCAGCCTTGATCTTCTGCTTCTGCTGCTTGTTGACGGATGCGGTCGAGGCACCGCTGTCGTCATTCGATGGAGATTTGGTCATGTCGGGAGGACTTGACAGTGGAACAAAGCCATCGTATATGCAGGTACGTAATCAGAGAAGGGGACGGTGATAAGGCGAAGAAGAAGAGGGGACAGGATGGAAAAGGGACGGGGCCACCGGGACGATAAGAGAGCGATAAGTGAGACGAGGATCCTCTCGATCTGCGGAATACGGAGCACGGCAGTGTTTTCTACGGAGTCAATCCACCCAATCCCACTATTGGCACGTGCGACCGTGCAGAACGGACTACGGAGTATGCGGGGAGTTGGAGAGGGAGCCTTACTCTTATCAGAAAAGGATGGACATTTATTGGTTGCAGCGAAGAAGATCCTGGATGCCTGGCAGGTCTACAGAGGGCGCAGAATATTGGCAGGTGCTGAAACCGACAAACTGGTTTCATCTTTGAGGATAAGGGTATCCGTGGGTGTTGTAGTTAGGAAATGCACCTATAGGTTGCCAACTGTCTTCTCCGTTCCGCCGAGTCCCAGTCAGTAATTGCTTCTTCTTCTTCTTCCTCTGTATGCATGCAATTTATGTAATTCATTTTATCCGCTAGTCTTATCTACTTCTCGGCTAACTTGTTGCATTGGTCAGCGTCGGGATGCATCCATCCAATAACCAACTACCTACTTGCTACTCACCCCATCATGACTCTATCGCTGATAAGGCGAGGAAGAATTCCGCGTTCTATGTATCTACAGGGCCTGAATAGTCATCCGCAGTGTTTCCGAAATCCCGACAATCTACAAAGGCGCTGCTGCTCATTTCGAGCGTAATTGAAAGTGAACCAAATAATACAATTCTATCATGTCATATCTATCATAACTACATAAGGATATCCAACCTCGTTTTCGACACCATTCACAGCTTCGTCTTGCAGCACCCACCCAGCGCCAGCTCGCTGACCTTGTCGGTGGCGTCCATGGCTCCCTTTCCCTGCGCCGCCACCTGGCTGGGCGTGATGGAGTAGGACGGCGGCACGTCCATGACGGGGTTGCAGCTGAAGAAGTTGCGCGGGCGCAGCAGCAGCGTGATGGGCTCCGCCGGCATGACGGGGAAGTCCTCGGGCGCGGGGAAGTGCGTGATGCCAAACGTGTGCCAGAAGACGACGTCGGTGTTGGCCACGGACTCGGTGCCGTCGCCGATCCATTCGGGCAGGCCCATTGAGGGACCGCCAGAGGTCTGGGGGACGTGGTCGCCCGCGGGCCAGAGCTGGTCGTCGGCGTCTGGGGAGGATATGTTAGCATCAAACTAAGCTTTTTTAAAGTGCTGGAGGTTCACTTACACTTGGTGACGTGCACGGCGTGGCGGGCAAAGCCAGCTCGCTTCCACACGAGGGATCCCTCCTTAGGAAGCAGACGGGGCACCTCACGGCTCACGAGCTTGTAAGACACGGGCTTGCCGCTCGAGGGGTTGAGCACGTTCTCGTTGACAAGGTCCCACGATCTCGAAGTGTCGCCGTTGTAGTCAGTCATGGCCTGTGCCGTGGTCTCGAGCCTCGTCCGCTTGGCGTAGAAGGCGTTTCCGTAAAAGTTCTCGGGGCTGCCGACGGGGGCGTCCGAGGGCACGGCGTCGGCCATGAAGACGGTGTTGGGGCCGCCGTCAATGTTGGGGTTGATGCGGAGGCAGAAGAGGTGCTGGTGGTTGTGCGCGTTGACGCCCTTCCAGACCTGGGTTCCCCAGCCGTTGGTGTCCTCGTCCGGGTTCATGACATAGGTGTTGAGGATGCCCGTCAATCGAATGTCGGGCTGGATGGTTCCGTCCTGGTGGAACACCCACTGGACAGCGTACTCGTAGTTGGCAGCTGTGAAGATCTGCTGGACGATGAGCTTGCGGGCTCGGGTGACGATGGTGGAGTCGTCACGGAAGTCGGTGTGCTTGAAGAGGATGCCGTCATCCTCCTCGTGGATGCAGATAGCGTTCTTGACCTTGCGGACGCCGCCGTTCTGAGTAGGCATGAAGGCGTCGAGGTAGTGGATGGAGCCCTTGCAGTCGCAGCCGAGAGCGAGGGAGTTGGTCAGGTATCCAGCGCCGTATTCACCCAGATCGAAAGCGTGCTTGCGCTGGTGAGGGTGCTCAGGGTTACCGTAAGGGACGACCATCTCAGCAAGGGACATTCGGTAGAAGATGGGGCGGACGTTGCCCTTGTCGTTGAAAGTGATGTTGTTCAGGACGATGCCCTCTCTGTAGTTGAAGCCAATGTGGAACTTCCAGTTCTGCCACTCAATCTCGCGGCCGGTGCCAGACATCTTGAACGAGACGCCCTCGGGCTGGGTAATGTTGATGGGCTTCAGGTTGGTCCTGTAGCCGCCCTGCTTCTCAACGGCGAGGTGGTGGTACTCAATTGGGGCGTTGAGCTGCAGAGGTCGGCGGATCTTGGGGATGTCGATGGCAACAATCTTCTTCTCAACCGAGTTCCAGATGGGGCAGAAGTCGAGAGGGTACTGGTACTGGCAGTTGTCGATGTCCGGGCGGAAGTACATCAGGGCCTGTTGAAGTCGGACGTTGCTGCCGAACCGCTCATCATAACCAATGGTCCAGGGATCGCAGTAGACCTTGTGCATCTGATCGCGGGGGACACCGCTGATGATGCACTGCTCGATGACCTTGGGGTCGGTTCTGCAGCCGTGCTCGACTGCGGAAAGCTCCTCTACGGTGATCTATTCGTGCGGTTAGCGAATTGGCTGAGACCAAGCCATGGCGATGTGGACTTACAATGGGCTGACAACCGTGAATCTGCTCCCACTTGGTGATGCTGGGTCCAGAAAGATCGACGAGACCTTCATATACCGCACCGCCCTTGCCGATGACAACGACGTCGGCAACACGAGGAGGTCGGGGGCAGTTCTGAGGATCAGCGAGCCAGGCCGTCATGACGGCCTTGCGCGGCTCCTGGAGAGAGACGACATGGAAGTTGACTTCGCCATGGGCCTTCTTGACAATGGCAATGGCAGTCTCGATTTCCACGCTGGAGAGCGGGTCGAAGGGATAGGGGAGATAGGTAGGCATGGTGAAGGGCGTAAGACGTCTTTTTTTCGAGATTCTCAACGGAAGAGGGGAATCCTTTTCAAGACGGTTTAGATGCTTGAGTTACGAACCTGATCTGACCCCAATCTGAGGAGGGATGGGCACTGAGTTTATATCATTTGGTTGGCATATCTCAACTGATAAGTCAACTGATGGATTCGACTGCTCCCGACAACCAATGACCCTCTCGGGAACCAGCGAAAGGCGGCGCATTCCCCAGTGGAACCCGCCATTATCCTCAATGGCGACTACAAGTTACAGCAACTGGGATTGGATCACTTCTGACAAAGTACCTTTACTGCAGGCATCTGGGAAAAAATCGCGGGGAAAGACGCAGAGGGACAAGACGCACAGTCCGGTTCCAATGTCCCTCTGTGGGAATCCGAGCCGGAGCGAGCTTCATAACTGGCCAGAGACGCTGCCAAGCAAAGGGTCAGTTGATCCACTGACAGACGGCATATCTTTATAATTCCCTTATCAGGATTTTGCGGGGTAGCTCGAGATGTTATCTGAGGCTATCCCCGAGGGAGGAATAATAGCCGGCTGAGGGGACTCTGCCTCGAGGACGCCCGCAATTGGAGGGGTTCAAGACGTGTGATTGGCGTTGAAGGGGTGAATTTGCCAGTTCTATTCTAGTTTGCCCTCTTTTGCCTGCAGATGCTCTGGATCCAGACCTTGATACCACCCATTGGTAAAGATTGCCCGCATTGTCGTAGCGCATCGCCACGGTTGCAGGATACACGGCTTCTACTTCGGCTTCAGTGCTCATGGTCGGGACGCCAGTATACCACTTCCCCGGAAACCCGCTGTTTTATTCCATTATGGGCAATTGAATGCGTAACTCGTTGACCTGAGAAAGAGGGACAAGTCGCATTAGGAAATGTCTGCCATGTCGGAATTTCGGAACTCGGGACTATCCACTCACGAATAACTGGCTTGCATGCGGCTGAAATCGCCCTGACGGGATATTCCAACGTCTTTTGTTTACATATCCAAGACTCCCATCCATTTCTCCGGCTCCATTTCTTTAGTTATACTCTCCGTACGTAATATATAGCGTCATGTTATTACTAGAAGCTTAGAGGAGTCAGTCACCATAATACTAACAATAACACTACTATGTGTTTATTTACTTATTTATTTATATCCATCTACGGATTATTCATCTGTCAGTCCTTAAACTCCCTACGCCCATGACCTTTCCCCAACGCCAAATTTTGTCTCTCTCTATCAACACAAGCCTCAATGAATCTCAAGGGCAGTCCTTGCAGGCGTTGATCTTTTCCCGAGATTATAGATGTGGATTTTTCCAAGTAGCTCTCTTGGAAGCAAGACCAGATACTCTCGTCTTCTTCCACCAGCGGAAGAGGGTAGTACGGATCGTTCTCAAAAAAGGCCAGCACGAGCTGCTCAAGCAATCCGTCAGGGTTGGTCCAGCCGGTTTCTTCAGGCCAGGAGGTGCAAAGGTTGAAGTCAAGGCACCAGAGCCTGGTGATTCTGTCTGAGACGTTGATCTTATCGGTGACCTTCATCTCTAAACTAGTATGCTGCTTCATTTTGGTGATGTCCTTGAACGTTGGTTCATCCGGTGCTTGGTAGTCAACGGCCGGCTCGCTCCCAAGCACGAATTCAATGTCATATCCGTCCACGTTTGCTTCCCAGTGCACAGTAGCCAAAGCTTCTCCCATTGTTTTTGCAAGATCCTCGACAGGAAGTTGGAGATGGAGGATTTGATCCAGATGTAGATTGAAGTTGCGAAGAGTGAAGTTTGGCGACAATTTCGTTGTGTCCTTCCTCCGTCGTCCCAGATATACTCGGGCTAGGCAGTCCCGGTTGGTTGCTGACTGTTTCGCCGAATCGCGCAAACTTGCGGGACAATACAGGTCGATCAAGGCATTTCGAGCGACTATGGGAAGAGGTAGGATCCGTTCCGTCAGGAGAACATTGCTCGGCATTGGAAAGTCGCTGCTTTGGTTGGGAAACCGATGCAACATGGCTCCCCACCATCTCGCATCCGACTGTCCAGCATAGCCGTAAACAGTTGGCACCTTGCAGTCAATTTGTTTGTGCCTTCCAAAGGCGCTTTGGACTTTGACATGGATGGCAAAATCCGACCAAAGGGCTTCCCCAAACCCGGGACGCGAAACTTTTGCAACATAGGACCAGCCAGGACGCTCGAATACGAGACCGCACTGTCCGAAACCGATCTTTCGGAAACCAATAGTTTCACAATTGAAAGCGGTGCGGTTTTTGGTTACAAATGATGTGCTGACAGTTGAGTGCAAGGAAAGAAGCCGAGCGAGTGTGGTCGTTGGTGGCGTATTTTGACAAGACGTGCCCTCCACAATCTCGTGGTTTCGATCATTGTCAAGGAATTCTGAAAGAAGATTGGTATCCCGAATGACACTGAGCAGGCCGTCTGACATGGTTGAGGCTTGAGGTCTTGAGACCTTAGGATAGTGAAGATGAATAAATAATAAAAGGAAAAATAAAATAAAAAACTCTCACTTAGGCCGCTTAGGGATATGATAATATGGCACGCCTGCACCTATTATAGTCGTGAGGAGAAGATGTTGGCGAGAAGATGATTTTGCAGTCTCGCTTATTTTAGAACCACGTTGGGTTGTTTGGTTGGGTACTGACTTGATTGGCAAATTCACGACAGGTTGAGGTCGTCAGATGGCTACCTATTTATGTTATTTCAGCAGATGCATTCTTAGTCATCGGGGATTATTTTCAAGTTAGCTTTATGGTAATCGTAACTGCCTACAACAACATATCTTATTTATTCCTTTCTTTATCCATTTACTTGTTTATGTATTATAGGTAGAATGCCTACAACTACTGTACTTATCAGGGGAGGGAGTCTCATTATTTTGGAATCCGCTTGCGAGTCAAACTTCCCCGTTCCTAAATATATTCCCGGCTGACATGTACATGGAAGCTTCTGGTCCTCCATAAATTAGCCCCCGCGTTAAGCAATGCAGCTTCTCGGAGAGCCTTTTCAGATTAGCCAGTCTCTTCATCCTTGTTACTGTCAAGGTTGGCTACCAGCTTTCCTAGCTACGGGTCCTCTACGTTCCTGGCTCCCACTCAACGAATATTATAGACGCAAACCATTATTGAAAGACATTTACTAATTACGTAAATTCAGAATTTGTATTGCCTCTGGTCATGTCTGATATCATCTTCGGGTACCTAGGTAGGCTCCCGTCAGTAATTGATCAGGCAACTATTATTGTTGCATATGCAGACGCAAATCTAGGATAATCATGTACCCCAGGGGGTCTCTTTTTTTGCCTCTTCCACCAAAAGCTTTTACTAAACACGACCGAAACCGTAACGAGTAGGCGCCCAGATACAGGTTCAATGTTGCCTGGTGAATAAGCCCCATGTTGTATCATGGTTGATGTTGGAAGCGCAAGCCACACCCAGAACAAATATCCCCAGGTGTCAGGTGTGAAATTTGTATTCCAGCCCAATTTTTTATGCATATTCTTAAATATTTATCCGTCATTAATCGTGAAGCGTGTATGTTGGTCATCGTTACTCATCACCCAGGTCTGACCGAGTGAACAGGGTAGGTATAGCGTGCGTTTTGATGCTCGTTTTTCATGCTGAATCTAGAGAACCCATGATTCTCACGTTGAAGGGAAAGCCACAGAACGGACTTGGCCTTGAGCATTGATCCTCACCCATTTAAGTTGAGGAAGATATGACCACGAGCCTTCCCACAGAAGAAGAGCGTTCACCTTTTCGGATGACAAGATGTCTGGCAACACTATGACATAATCAGAATTAGGACAATGCATTATGGGCAGCATCAATTCGAAACGTACAGAAACCTTGGTTGTACTCGGTCTCGAGTGTTGAAATCTTGGCCCTGAGCAAGTCCTCCCTGGCGCTGGCAGGTCGTCCAGAGCGACGCTTCTTCTTCTCATTGTCATACTCCTCGTCGTGTTGATGAACAAAGCTATAAATATGAGCATGAGTTGAGTAGTTTTGGCTGTGTGTGACCTTACGAGTGAATCATGCGTTGAACCTCGTCGACTTCAGGCGCAGAGCTGGCATCCTTGGCACCTTTGACACGAAGAGCTTGCTGAAAGTATGCAACGCGGTCGACTAACGAAACATGAGTATATAGACGCAATGCTAAATGATGTCTTTTGAACTCACTAAGCGGTTGTTCTTTTTTGCTCCTCGCGGCGGCCAATTTCTCAATGCGCTGGTCTCTTACACCAGCTTTGTGCAGTCTCATGGAATCCCTCGACTTCTCATGCAGAGCATTGATAACACCATTACGCTTCTTGGCAATTTGCTTGCGCGTTTTGTGGAGGGATCCAGGCATTTTTCTGACTTTGCGGGACGATTGTTTGGTGAGTTGACGCTGATGCGCTGTTGTTGAAGGAGGATGAGATTTTGAATGAATTTCGAGTCGAATTTTTTGCGTCTAGCTTCCTCTCCACACAAATTTGTAAAGTTGTTTCCGCGACGGATATTTGTCGGCTAATGGATAGCTGAGGTTACCCGTGAGGCATGCAAATGCACAAGAATATCCTGAGAAAATACGGTAACGGTAGGATATTTATCAGGAATGACTACAGCTTAAGGCATCACTATATCGTCGCAGATAATTAAATGTCACTACCAAGTTGTCTCAGCGTGTCTAAAGGCAGGCATCTATACCTGTTCACCAAGACAGAAAAGTCAGCGCGTACCGAGACAGGACTTACACCCAAGAAACCAAACAGGGAGAACCAACCCAAGAATGCAAAGTGCTCTGGGTAGTGATGAAGTTTATATCATTAATACAGCAATGTGTATCCGTTACTCTTGCGACGCGCCGTTTTTATTAGCTCTAATCCGTTCGGCAGGCTCACGGCGAGTCCGTCGACAGCATCCCAGGTACAGGCGAACTCGTGTAGACCTCATCGTTTACCCATAACGACCGCCACGTAGCCGGTACTGAAGACACACAAAGAGCCTGGAGAAAAGGACACCAGGTTCCAACGCATTGGCAACCAACACCATGTCCAACCTGCCAATGCAACAAGTTCCAGCCATCCAAAGCCTTCGAGGTTCATTCTTTCAGAAACGCCCGGGCTGGGTAGCGGGGGTACATCCACTTTTCAGTGCTTTCCAGCACCTCTCAGCGCCCATGACGTTCCAAGGTTGCCTGGGGAATGCCAGTTCAGCGGCCACTAGGCCACTTTTGGGGCCCCTATTTACGCCCAAAGCCATCAACACGCGCCTGGGCAATTAAAAAAGGTGGGCGCGTCCTAGGCGCCGCGCTGTGACCCAAACCCCAAATTCCCCGACTTCCAGCTTTGGCTCAATTTCCTCGACTCCTCCAACCACACTCCACCACACGATCCCTCGACATCCTCCTACAAGTTACATCCATTTTGCTTCGTCTCCGTCTCTCATCCTTGTCACGAGACCTTTGGCCTGAGTTGGTCCTCACTTGGCTGTCTGCACCCGTTCACTTTATTCTTGTCATTGCTGTCCCCCTTGGTTACTTTGTTGTTGTTGTTGTTGTTGTCCAATCATCGTCTCGTGTCCCACCAAACATCGCGTGCACAACTTGGCTACGACGCGTCAACTCCTACCGACACCCTCATGCACCATTGTTGACACATGAATCTGCGGAGCTCTTCGAAATAATTCGGTTCGGGTTCCCCTCGAGGGAGTGGCCGCATGGTGGCGAGAAACCAAGTTCAACTCGTGGTTAAAGTGGTAGAGCTCCCAAGATGGGTGTTTCCGGTATTACCCCCCTCCATTCACCTCTAAATTAGGACAATTCCATTGACCTATCACAGGACTTTTACCGCTCCTCAAGTCCATACAAAAGCCGACCGAACTCAAAAAATATAGTGGTCAAACGCTTGGTGTTGATGGATATGGGTGGCTTCATCGGGCTGCCTACTCCTGTGCACTTGAGCTAGGTCAGGGCAAGCCTACACAGAAGTAAGTTGGGACATAAGGGCATCGAAGACGCACGTCGACTAATACACACAGATATGTCAAGTCAGCTATGCACCGGGTCAGGATGCTTCGCCACTTCGGCGTCACCCCTTACTTGGTCTTTGACGGAGACTACCTACCTAGCAAAGCTGCCACCGAAGATTCTCGCGAGAAGAGGAGAGAAGAGAAGAAAAAGGTCGCCATGGAGCTCCTGAGAGCAGGGAAACCCGCTCAGGCAACCCAGGAGTTCCAGAAATGCATTGATGTAACTCCCGAAATGGCCTCAGCCTGGATCCAAGAACTTGAGAAGCTCGGTATTTCTTACGTCGTAGCACCATACGAAGCCGATGCACAACTCGTATACCTCGAGCAGCAGGGCCTCATCGACGGCATCCTATCGGACGACTCGGATCTACTCGTTTTCGGGGCCAAGAAATTGTTGACGAAGCTGGACCAATACGGAAATTGCATCGAGATCAACCGAAAGGACTTTTGCAGGTGTAAGCAAGTTTCATTGACGGGCTGGTCTGATGCAGAGTTTCGACGAATGGCAATCCTAAGTGGTTGTGACTACCTCGACGGACTTCCTGGGATGGGACTCAAGACAGCGTACCGAATGCTGCGGACATCGAAAACCCCCGAACGCGTGGTCCGCATGGTCCAATTACAAGGAAAACGGGTCTCAGAGAATTACTTGACCCAGTTCTACCAGGCAGAGCTGACTTTTCTTCACCAATGGGTATTTTGCCCAACGAAAAAGGAATTGGTGCATCTGACCGAATTGGATGGCACACGGACAGCAGATGAAATGCCTTTCATCGGAGCCTACGTTGAGCCAGAGATGGCTCGGAACATTGCCAAGGGAACTATGAACCCGATAACGAAAGCACCAATCAGGCCTCCTACCACTCCCTCTAAACGAAAACATTCTCAGACTTCAAACGACACCACGGTCAGGCCGCCTATGAAACCAATCACATCTTTCTTCAAGGGCCATCATCGAGTTCCCATGGGTGAGATGGATCCGAATTGCTTCGAAGTAGATCCTCAAAGAGTTGCGCAAATTACTGGAGGAGGATTGGTTCCGCGAGTGTTCCCCTTGCCCCGCCCTTACCTGGATGATGCGTCTGCTGGTACCGCCGGACATGCATCTCCTACCCGCACACGGACATCGCCACGAACGCTACGCCGTCGAACGGAACCTATTACCAATCTGCTCACCAGGATGACTGGTAGTCCTACAGTCTCGAGACGAGCATCGTCGGGCAACCCATCACCTGATTCACCACCTTTGTCAGTGTCATCGGATCCTCTAAACAGGCCGCCGAAGAAGGCACGTCTTTGCGACGAGAACGAACCCGAACTACCAAACATCTCTCCTAAGAAAAGCAGGTTTTTCTCTGTGTCGGGAACCCGGAAGAGCCCTAGAAAAAGCCCCGGAAGAGCAAAGAGCGAGGCATATTTGTTATCGGATGACTCACTAGACGAAGCTCTGAGGGACCTGCCGGATTTTGAAGGCTGGAAGCCAGCAGCCAAACCAAGGAAGACGATCTCTATTTTTGAAGAGAGCAGCCAGGAAACAGTGACCACGTTAGCGGACACCGAGAGTCAACAATCGACAGCAAAGACTGACGAAACTCCCATGTCGTCTTTCTCGGCCTCGATGCCACCCCCCCAATCGAAGGCTTCACGCCCACAGCCTGCCGCCACACCTCGACCAAGCCTCTCTCGCTTCTCCTACTCTGAATCAAGCGCAACACCTTCATCCACTATTTCAAAGGCACCTTCATCTATCTTCAGCGCCGTGTCCACGCCTCCTACGGCTCCCTCGACGGCGGCCTCTCGCATGACACCTTTACAAAGGCTTGGTGCTCTGGCCATGAGCAAACCCGCGTCCCCTAAGCTCCCCAAGCCCCGGAAAAGCCTGGACAAGTTTCTCCCCGGCGTCCCCGTCAATCCTGCTTTCGTCCCGCTTCCCAAGGTGGACTTGAACGAGGTTGAGGCCCTGAACACGAGCTGTGGCAGCGAGGACCAGATCATTCCCGACAGTGAAGAGGAAGATGAAGAACTGGCTGCTTCGCCTAAGAAGTTGAACCTTTCCCGCTTCGCCTACGCTTGATATATAAGATGAAGGAGCGTTTGGCATGACTTGGAACCAATGATACAAACGCACCTGGGATGTGCCATGTTTATCGGGTTACTTACTGCAGCTGGACTCCGACAGTCCTTGTTGCTTTCTATTAGTGTATATATGAATATGGCTTGTGTTTACTGGTACGGCGTGTGGGCAAATGGACGGATCCCGGAATAACTTGTATGGTCGGCGTTGAATCGGATGATAACTCATTTTCAAAGGTAGAGCAGAGATAACCCAATCCACGTTGATTTTGATTGCTTGAGCAAATTGCAATTACTTGGCACCATGAGGTTACATTACCCACACGGGCTATAATATCTTTCCAAAGCACATTCATCTCCGTGTACCGCCTCATGTCAAGTTGAACGCATTGTATTATCTGTACAAGTCTGCAAATTATCATAAAACATGTCACCACCCGTGTTGGGCGGGACGTCGCTGTCCCTCACATAAATCTATGTACAAAAAGACGGTACCTGCCAGCCTGCCCTTCCATGCCTCGCTCTGCACCAATGCCTCGAGAGGAGGTTTCAACGCCAGTAAATGTCCATGTTAACTAGGCTCGCTGCGGAGCACTTCCCGAAGCCGCTCGAAAACAAGTGCATGATGAATTCAAATAAGAGAACCAAAAGAAGGAGGGCCAGACCACATAAAATCTATAACCATCCGATCCGGCCGCGGATCAACGAGGAGACAGTCGCTCGAAAAAAGATCTTCAATGCCGCCGTCTAAAAACATATACCCGAAGCAGTGGCCGCAAAGATTCTATCCCGGCTCTGTAAGTAATTGTCTCTTAAATTGTTAGGTAGGTCTTGTCCGTCGTGATGCTGACGTCGTCGGGCCGGCCACCTTACAGCATCGCTTGTTCACATTGCTCAGCGACGTCCAGCAGGTCCAGCAGTGGTGGTGTTGGCGAGTAGGTCCGCATTGAAGGACCAGTCGCCTATGAAGTCACAGTCAGTCGTCGAAGAGGTATAGTCAAGTATGGTGAAGCTTACCGCGGGCCAAGTTTTCGGCAGTATCTTCGAGAAGAATGACCCGTCGCTTGTTACAGTAGGCCGTCTTGTCCATGATGTCGACTTTCAATTTGGGATCCGCCAGCTCTGCAATCGGCTTCTCAAACATTTCCGACAAATTTTCGACGGCCATTTCGAGGTCCTTTTGGTTGTCTTCGAAAATTTCCGTGAGGTTATTCCTGGCAAGGTAAAAGGCGAATGCATATGTCCACTTGAGGGTTTGTCGACAAGTCTGCAAGGCCTGAGAGGCCGAGTTGAGGTACTGAACCTCAATCCAGGACATGCCGGATGCCGTCTGCAACTGAACCATCTTCTTTTCCGTCTTTTGCGCAATGTCCTTGTCCAGCTTTGCCGACTGCTCGTGGTTGGCGTACCTGTTGTAGTAGTGCAGGTAACGCTCCAGCGAGGTACGCGACTTGGCCTGGGCATCACGAGCTTCGGAACCGCTCTTCTCCTCAAACCGGTTGCAGTTGTACCAACTGGTGCCATGCTCCGACCAAAGACCCATGCACATCCAACAGAATTCATACTTGCATTTTCGGCACGTCATGTGGTTACACCCTCCATTCTTCTCAATGGTCGAATTGCATTTGGGGCATTCTTTAGTATTGGCCGAAATCCAGTTTGCAGTCTCCGAGTCATCGGCACACTTCTTCAACCACTTCTTAACAAGGTCGCACGGTGCCGGCTGGTGATCTGAGTTCGGGCAGCCGAAGCAGAACCTGTTGCCGCATAGACACTCGACCGTAGGAACGATCTTATCCAAATCCTTCTTCTTGACAGCACATTCGATGGCGTTGGGGCAGTCTGGTGCAGGGCACCACTTGAAAATATCCTTGTCCTCAACGTAGGTTCTGTTTAGCAGCTCCTTGTACCGGCCGATAAGATCTGGAGTGACAAGCAGGTCCAGGGACCGAGTATCGAGGATACGACCGCATCCATCAGAAGGGCACTGGATGCGAGCAGCCTCGCCCTCTTCGCGAATCTTCTGGGTCAGATAGTGGCGGTAACAATCCACGCAGTACCGATGGCCACACTTCATGGCAAATGTCTGGAGACCTTCTTCATCCTCGCAACAGATGTCGCACATGAAGTCAGGGACGGATTCGAGTTTGGGTAGCGTAGCCGTAGTGCTGTTAAGACCCGCGGCCTCCAAGACTCGATCCGGGCGATCCATGTAGTCTTCAAGAAGACGCTCTTTGTTCCAACGGAAGTAGCGGAGCAGGATGGCAGCATCCTCTTTACCCATATCCAGGATCATATTCACTTCGTTTATCATTTCGTCTTGTTGTCGTTGAATATCGGTCGGTTCGAATACCTTGTAAGATACAAGGTGGGCAGCCTTCTGCTTCTTGTCCAGTTCCTTGGAAACGCCGAAATCGGGATCAGGCTCGTCAAAATCATCCTCGTCGAAGTCTACACGCAAAAGATTGTAAGTATCATCATCGTCTTGGGATGAAGAGAGGGCAAGGGGATAATAGTTACCATCAGCGGCAGAGATGGCGTCTCCGGAGTCCAGGTCTTGCATCAGATCGTCATCGCTCGACAGAGCGGACATGAACTCTTCGTCAGAATCCATGGTGTTGCTGGCGGCGGTCAGAGGCGTGGGTGGTAGAACAGCAATGTCTGAGACGGCGGCTGAGGCGATGATCCTCTTGTTTGGGGCTTCGTCTCTGTTAGCAGAGCTGATCGTCGCCTCAGCAGCCTTCCTTTTCCTTGTGATGGGAGGAATTGTGACGGCGGGGGAGGGGGGACTCTGGGAGAATGCGATAGGAAGAAGTAGACGGAGAGGGAATGTAGAAGGGGGGACAGATGGTGGCGATGGGTGACGGTATGACTAAGAGGCCTTAGTCTGGGAGGGAGGGATGAGGGTCGTGAGGAGGAGGGGTGCCTATGACGGAGACGGTCTGGTGTGGTTTTGGTCTGGACGAGACAGGCAGAGAAGGAGACGGGGGGAGAGCGCGAGCGGCGGAGTGGCTGCAGGCGGACGTTTGACGGGATGGCTTCGATCCTTGGCCTGGTGAGGTGGCTGTCACGAGGCTGGAGGAGTGGGCAGAAGGGGACAGGAGGGGACAGGAGGGGACAGGAGGGGGAGGGTTGGCGAAGAGGGCTTTAGATAAGGGCAGCTTCAGGCATCGACGAGATGAAGGAGACGAAGGGAGTCGGGTCGAGAGGGAGAAGAAAAGAGTATGGTTCGTCAAGGTTTTGGGTGAGAGAATCACACTACAAGCAGCCAAGGGACGACGAATGAAGCGGAGGACGAGGACGCAGGCAGATGGAAAGAGGAGACCGGACTGGGTACGGAGGATTGGGTGCGGGAGTTGCAATGGGATTGGGCCTGAGGTCTATTCGTGGACACTGGGTGCTGGGTACTGACCAAAGATAGGTACTGGACTGTGCAAAGATGGATGGCAGCGGGTGCAATTGAGGACGCCTCCCCGTGAGCGGCGGTGTGGGGGGGGAAGCGAGGGCGTGATGTTAGCGGGGCGACAAACAGCAGGGCTGTCAGGCTGTGTGAATCTAGGTACTCCGTAATGGCGACGATGATAATGATGGTGATGATTCAGGTGGTTGCGGTAGATGCTTGTGAAAGGGCATATTCAATATCAGTCAAGTTAGGTGTCAACATTAACGGTTGTGTAGGTGTGTTGAACAAGTCCCAACACGCAAGCCATCCAGCCATGATGCACCAAAATGAATGCACCCGCCCTACAATTTGCACGGTGCTGCGAATGTTCGTGCAAAATACGATACTTGAGGCAAGCAAGGGATAGCCCTCGGATCCGGGGAACCACGATACATGGCACTCGAATTTGAATCTTCTCTCTCTGTTGACTCAAACGGCTCACAAACACCGACTTGCCCGCCCAACGCCCGGCTCCGATGGAACCGATCGTCCTAGGCAGCGGCTGCGCGGGAGAGTGAACAGGGGTCCCTGGTGAGGGAACTGCCTGGAATAAGTGCCTGTTGGGAGTCATTCTGCGTCCGGGACGAGTCAGAAAAAGCCATCAGGCAGGCAAAACATTTATTAAATCTCGGATCAACTACCTTTACAGTGCTGGGTAGATGCTCCGGACTGCCTAGTCAGGCCTTGGTCGCACAACGTCACTTCCTCACTTCTCCCTTCTCCGCGGGCAGATGTCGACGTGGACCCCTCTCAAGATGCATCATCCATCATGTGTTGCGTGATGGGGTCATGATGCCGTCCCTGTTCCATCAGCCCTCCACCGGCGCTGTCCCTGAAAGGGATTGGATCTACGTCTGGCTTTATTCTTCGGTGTACGGATTCCTGATGGTTTTGCACTGTATGAGTACTGTGTCCCCAGTGTTCAATCTCACACATTGTAAGCCGTCGGCTTGCTTTGGCTCAGTTCAGCTCAGCAGCGCAGGTTGACTATTCCCAACTGACAAACGTCTCAGGGGAAGGAAAAAGAAAATAAAATTAATTACAAGAAACAAATCTAATCATCGGTGAGTCCGACATGTATTGGAAGCCTCCCGAGACACGCATCATTCTCTTTCCCGCAATGATCTGCCGTGGCTTCTGCAAGCCTCCCCTCAACCTTTGCTTCTGCTGCATTCCCTTGCCCACTGTAGCTGACAGGAAACAGCTAGAACAACCACAGTGCGCATTTCCGTACTCCCAGATTCCCCGTGCCAAGTTTGCACGCCAGATCGAGGCGACGGCGAGCCCGGGAGATACACCCACTCTCCCCGATCGGTTTTTCCCGCCTGATTCCGCAGCCTCGGCGTGCATCCCCGTTGCTTCCGCTGCCGGTGCCAAGCGTGCGTCTTTCTCTTCAGGAGGTGGCAACTCCAGAGTAAACTTGACCGATACAATCACTCCACACATGTATGTAAATTATATAACGATATTCGACATGGACGAGGCGTCTTGGTTATGACACCGCTACTGATGCCAGAGCTCTATGGCAGCTTCGGTTGTCGCAGGCTGCTCAACTAGAAGCTCGGTGGCCTTAGTGTTGCGAGTAGTAGAGGCAGCTGATATGCAGATGAATTACAATTCATAAAAGGAGCCCGTAAATCATAAAAGACTTTACGCCACAGACCAGAACTGTCAGGTATTGATCTCCTTCGTGGGATGCACTGACGAGGCCGTAACTATGAGAACAAGGACGCACGCCTCAAAGCACCTCTAACATCCCAACCTATTTGGAAAGCGAGGTCATGCAATTAGGTTTTCCGCTCAGAAATATATTCAATTTTCTCTACGGTATTCTTGTAAACACATAGTCCTTGCCGTTCCCTTTAACCCAGAACCTTGTCGGCGGAGGTCACTAGTCATGCAAGTCAGTATCAAAGTCATGTCTGGCTCTTACTTGCAAGCACTTTGTAATACTTACCGGTGTATCCAGTGTTATCAGGCTCGACGTTGGCCTTCGCGACCTTGCCGTTCTCGACCTTGAGTACATATCGCTTGCTGCGAGCACCACCGAAAATGGCTGCGAGGTTGTCAAAGGAAAGATCCAGCCTCTTGGTGAATTCACCGGTGGGGTCACCGAGGAATCGGATCTAGATATTGCAATTAGTCGCTATTCTCATCAATAGAGGCCATGATAGCAGTCCTCTGTGCTGTCTGCTCCGAGAATACTCACTCCGGTCTGCTTGGCGGGGTCCAATTGGTCGCTCCAAGCCTTCATACTATGCTCAACGCATCAGCAACCCACAACTTCAATTCAATTGCTAGTGTCCATCTAGCAAAGCTTGCACTCACACGAAGGGATCGTTGACGGAGACAACAAACACCTGACCAGCCTTCTTGAGCTCGGCGTGGTTAATGAAGGAAGGGATGTGCTGGCTCGAGCAAGTGCCCGAGAAAGCAGCAGGGACACCAATGATGTAGCCATTGCCCTTTTGGAACTCCTCAGCCAGGTCAACCTTGTTACCAGGCGAGTCCTCAAGCAGCTCCAGAGAGGGGATCTCCTGTCCAACGTGAACCATGGCGCGGGGAGTTGAGTGGAAGCTGCGAGCAGCGACGGGGCGGGCCAGAGCGGCGCGACGGAAGCAAGCACGGAAAGCCATGATGGTCTGGTGTGAAGGGTTGGCAACGAGGATTTGGGTAATGAGGTGCTGTCTTTGCAATTGATGTTTAACCAGCAAAGATGAGATGTCTGTTGCTACGTAGCTTGATGGAGCATTGGAGTTGCTCACCCGAATTGGCCTAATGACATCACGGGAGCACAGGGCGATCCACAAGACTAAACCGCGATTCCGTTGAGAGCTCCACCAAGAACTCTCAAGGTATCAAGACCTTTCGACTTCAGATCATCTTTCTTATGATTGAAGTGTAATATACGAGTTTGTAGTGAAGATTGTTCGTAACGAGTCAATACTAGACCTGTTAGTTCTCAAGGTTTCGGTTATTCGCTTCCGAAGCAGTCACATATCTCGATTCCGTAATACATGGCATCATCTCTCCCAAGGATGAGCAAGCTTCTGCAAAGAGCAGGACATTGTATCAGCTTATGTAGAGGAAAAAGGACAGGATTTCCAAGACGCAGCGTAGAACAAGAAATACTAGCTATCAGCTTGTCTTATTTGTCTTGTCGAGGTCGAAGGGATACAAGTGGTCACTGTCTCTGGGTGTTATTAGGAGGATTGAACCTTACGAGACAAGCTGTTACAAACACCTTCATGAATAGGATCGAGTATCTTTCCTATAATCCATAAGAGCGAAACTTTCTGCTAGGCTAAATTAACCAAACCATTTGTCACTGCCAAACCGTAGACGGATGCTATCCATTCTGCATCTGCTTGCCGTCCTACCCTACACTAGAGCTGGCTCCCATATGTCTCAACTCAACTTTTACCTTCGTCCTTTTGATATGCAAATGTTCCTTACGTCAATCGCAACCGAATTGTGTCTCCTTCCCTGTCTGCAATCTGTTCCTCAGTGCTTCCTCGAGGCATTTACCTACTAAGGTAGGTACGTACGGTGCCCATATATCCCTTATTAATGTGATAAGCAAGGAGAAGAGGCAAATCGGTTGATTTTATGCCATCTTCCGTAGAAGTTACTCGTATAAAATAGTCGCAAGCCCCAACTGAGATCGAGACCACTATGTCAACGTGCAAAACCAGCACTTATTGCCTTGATCGCAACTTCATCATGCCCTCGCCGTTCCTACGTGGTATTCATGATCTATTCGAGCCGTGCGGATGAGGGATGTTGGAAAGAAGGACTGGATACACGAGCCTTGCAAACTCGTAGCAACATCCAGATTATTTTGTTCGTCCAGACTGAAAATAACCCAGTTTCCGACCTCCTTTACAGTATCAGGTATTTGCCAAGATATTCGGCGGAGAAGATACGCTCTTAATGTAAGAATATCCAAGAAACCTCGAAGACCCGAGGGTTCAATCGGAATTCAAAACTGCCTTCGTTTTCAAGAAAGACTCTACAACTTGGCTTGGCAGAGATGCCTAGTCGATACTACTCCTCCTCTCAATATGTCGAAAATCCCATCCTGGAGTCTAGAACCGGCAACTTGAACGATCAGAAAAACCAGGATGACTGAGGGTTGACATTGACGAACTCAAGTGGCTGGGTGGTAAGGTTGGTTCGCCCGATGGCGATGGAGACTACTCTATTCGAGGAGGAAACCTCGGACTGGTTCATTGATGATTAGGGATAGATCCACGAGAGGGCCGCGAGAACCAAGAGGGCGAGATAAGAGAGGGTGTCGAGCTCAATTGCCCAGGGACGTTCCCCAAACATCTTGCGCAAATCTCGCCGTCGGAGATCGCAGTCTTATTGAATAGCAGGGGCAGAGCCAAATGGGAATTCAGGGATGATAGTTCAAGTGAATGTATGCATCGCTGAAGAGAGGGACTGAAACAACCCCTCGAATTGCATCTGTTGATCTTGAATGGTGGAGAGGACCATGAAAAGCCGAGTAGGATACTGTACTCGAAGTGTTCGCGCTCTGTACGGTAAAGTCTCGACTCCGAGAGAAGCTGAATATGAAATAAAATCGCGGAGCACAGAAGTCTCTCACATGGTAATAAGCTATTCGCCAAAAAAAAAGCACCAGGCAAACAGGGCGTGGTCCTTGAATATGCTGCTCGCAATGTGAGACTGCACACTCTCACCTCCAATGAGCGACGCGGGTTTTGTGCACCCTTCTTCACTTCAAAATGGGTTGTGAATGATTCCGATTTCCCGCTCATGCCATATGTCGTAGTTCTTGATTCCCCAGGAAGTGAATGAATGATTGGAGAGATGAACTGAGTGAGGTTGGAGTATACGTGACATTCAATATTAGCTTGCGCTAGTGTTTGAACAAGTGCCCTTCCGAGAATCATGAAGCATATCTTGTATCACTGGGAATTGAAGAGATTCCGAACAAGCCATTACTTCGAAGTAATGCGTGAGTTGCTGTTCAGTTGCCAGTGAGCTGGATTACAAGTTGAGAACATGGAGGGTCAAGCACAGCAGACACCCCAAGAAGTAAGAACATGAACCGGGCTACCAAATTAAACTGCTACATTGTCGTATAGTGAGACTGTGCAAGTTATCTTGCTGTTTCGTGAGTTGCCCGGCGCAAGAGCAGGTATACGTCAAGCAACACATCACTGCGAATTGGTGGCGACATGTAGCATCGTATTTAATAGCTTAAAGTAAGGCCGCATAAATAACCAGGTTGAGAATTCGAGTCTCAGATTTTGACCTCAAAATGTTACATTTTGTCTCCTCGTAGTCCTTCATGTGCCGAAGTAGGTCCGCATGAATGACGGTGGCCAGAGGTTCAAACGTGCTAAGGTCAAGCATGTATACTTGAGTCTGAGGAATGAGAATGGCTGAACAGGTTATTGCAATTAAGCTACGTGCCATCGCATGCCCCTTGATACAGAAACTCGAGCTCCTTGATCCCTGAAGGGTTGAGAAGATGATATCCAGGCTTACGACAGCAAACCTCGGCTTATATAGAAGGATCGATCTCCTTTTAACAGAGCACATAAACGACAAGGGCAAGCCTGATATACGACATGGGGCTATATACTCTCCCGCTTCTTACCTGTCAGACACAACAATGTCGGTGAGATCAGTCACGAGTCCCTGAAACATGCACCACAAAGACGACCGTTGACCAAGAACAAGAAGAGACGTGGTCAACGCCGGGAGCCTAAGACCGATAAGGACGGCGCCGTCTGGCCTAGTCAACGATCGTGACCCCCACAACTTGCACCGGCCAGGGACGATCCGAATATCAAGTGACTGCCGGCAGCACTTCTGACCACGTCTGGCATGAACGAACTGGGGGGCGCCGGGCAGCGGTGCATAGCTCGGGACGGCGGGAAAGGCTTGGTCTCGGGGACAGCGAGAAGCGACATGACGATGATGCGATGGCGGTTTTGAACCCCGCGTGTGTGGAAACGGTTTCTGGTAGCAACGCACAGAGATTGAAGAGGTTGAGCATGGACATGCTCGGCATTGAGATTGACATTTCTGCAACGAGGGATGTGGGGTGGGCTTATTCACCTTGTTTGAAGTCCTTTGCCACGAGATCTGCGGTGGGCCAATTTGATGAAGAGGTTGTTTGAGGATGTGTGCTGTACGAAACAGGCGGTATAAGTTGCCAGGGGGTGATGGAAGGGGGACGGGGGTGGGAGGAGGTGATCCTTGACAAAACATGCAAGTCTGCGGGCGTCTCATTGCTACTACTCTGTACGCAGGATGCAAGAATTCTTGCCCAAAAAAGTCGGTGATGATGATCATCTCCCTTGAGAACGGGCTGGCGTCTTGCTCCGAGAACGCCATTCCCAGGGTACTCATCCGTTTTTGGACGCCATCATGTCTACAGAGTACAGCATCGGCGATCAATAGGCTCATGCACTGTGAAGTGTGAACCTCATTCGACCTTGCAGGAAAAGGGGGGGAAGGGTTGGAAGAAAAAGGACCATTTCGGCTAGGTTCTATCACGGCATTTTCTGTGGCTCAGAAGCAAGCAAAATCATGGATGGGCCCCGGAAGCAGCGCAACCGCAGCGCGTGGTTGATGCGAGACATGCAGAAGACGCAGACAGGAAAGAAGGAATCGGATCAAAAGGTCGTGATGCATGGCATATGGCAGGGGGGGACGGGGAGGAAACACGGGACAGAACAAGGAGCAGCCCTGGGGGGGACGATTGGCCCGTTGGGGTTGCACAGGCGAGAAAGGCCGGGAGACACGGCGTTTTCTTTTTCTTTTTCTTTCTGCTTTTAAAAGGTGTTGAAGAAATAAGGGAACCCGGGACTTGACGGTACCGGTTGACGGATCGTAGGGATGAATTGGTCATGATACCCTGAGCATACGAAGTGGTTCCCGTACTCTGATCTGATCTTTGCGGCGTCGCCTGATCAGGAACGCGAATGCGGCATGAAACATGGCACTTGCCGCGTGCCCCTTCCGACAGACAGGAGCTTTTACAGAAAGTGAGATGTGATGGAGGGAAGAGACGGAGGCGGTTGACAGGCCGGGATCCCGTTGCCGTACATACATACTACGGAGTACGTACGGGACACACACTCCATACCTCTTTGTATCTGTACATGGCGGCAGACATGGGTTGACTATATGGTCCCTCCTCCTGATTATTACATGTAAGACTTCGAGAAGGGAGGAGAAACCAGGTTCATGTTCCTCTTTTGGGGGACTATTTGTGACAGAATATGCAGAGCATACGTGCAATTGCGGATACGTGATATGGGTGCTAGAAAGCGGGAAAAGTGAGAATAAGAAAAGAAATGAGAAAAAGAAAGGAAAGAAACGTGCTTCGGGGAACGCGGATGAAGCGACATCACATTTCTGTCACTTGCGCGGAAAGTCGAGAATGCGTCTCCCCCGGACCCGGAGACTCGCTCCGCAAGGCAGAGTCGAGACACGACGATGACCTCACTGGGGGACCCTCTTTTCAAAACGGTCCAAAAACATTGGCTTGGCGAGGGTGCATGATGGGGGAGATTTGGGCGGAGAGGAGAGACGGGATGGGGTAGGTGTTGTTCACGATGAGGTCTGGTATGGGACGGGGAACGGGGTCTCGGAGAGAGAGAGAGAG